>VSTD030004554.1:0-10231 GCA_008808055.3 Sporobolus alterniflorus
ATTTGAATTTGGATCAAAATGGTTTGCATTTATAAAAGATTTTAAAAATGGAAAGTTAACCCTATCCAGGTTAAGGGGTAAAGGTCTAACCTGGCCTAACCCGACCTAGCTAACCTAAACTAGTTAACTCAGCTAACCCAGCCCGGGTTGAGGGATAAGGCTAAAACTATCCTGAGGTGAAGTTTTTGCCTTACCCGAGCTTAACCCGTCCTAACTTGACTAACCATATCGCCTTCGGATAAGAAAAATGCCTTAACCCAATTACCCGAGCCGTAACCCGACCTAACCCAGCCTAACCGTCCAGCCCGAGCTAAGGAAAAAGCCTTAACCCGGTTACCCGATCCAGACCCGACCGCTCCCGGATAAGGTTTTTGTCTTAACCCGTGCTAACCCGGTCGGAAATCCGATTTCTGTTATCGTAACCGACCCAGATTCACCCCTTCTTAATTTCTTCTGAATCTTTATGAGATAGAGTTCGATTCAAATTAGGAAAGTGTTATGATTTTTGCCGTCTATGATCCTATCTAAAAACTCCTATAGATAGCGCACCCTATGTTGTGAATTTTTGCCCACAAGTCAAGAACCCGCTGAACCCTAGGTAGCCACCAAATTTGAATTTTCCACCGCCGTTTGGAGAAATTGGCCGGACAAGAAGCTAAAAGGGAGCACAAGGAAGCTTCAGTGCACTCCCTTGAAGTCAGAGCACCGCCGGAAGAAGACCTCAATGCCATTGAAGCCCGCTTGAACCACACCGACGCTGCCGACCCTGTGTGAACCGTTCGTGTCACCGCAAGTGAGTAAAATGAGTTCCTTATGCTGTCTAGATCACGTAGGAAGAACCGGATCAAAGATTAGTGCACTGTAGTGCGAGCCTGAGCTCTCTTGCCGCTGGCCATTGCGCCTCCCCTCGCCTCCTCTGTTTCGCCGGCCGAGTGTAGAAGGAGTCGTTCGGACCGTTGGATCTTGGTTGAACGATCGGGATTAGAACAAAAATAACTCTTCATTTTATTTAAATCTGGACTGTAGATCTCGGTTTGAACGACCCAGATTAATCCGGGTTTTTCTTTTGTAAAGTAATTCAGAATCAATGAATTTTCTTATTTCGGTTTAATTTAATTACCTATTTAATTTATTAACTTAAAACCTTCATAACTTTCAAATTGTAGCTCCGATTTAGGTGATTCTTGCGCTCACGCATTCGTAGAGAGGAGTAGCATCTTTTGGTACTATTTGATTAGAATTTAGGTACTGTTTGATATACTATTTATTTATTTGTTTGCAATTACTTGTTTTCGGTCGCTATCGTTAGGCGCCAACAACTTTGAGAATCTTCAAGAACTTGACTTCCAAGACTTTGACCAGCAGCCAGTGGGAGAGCAAGGCAAGTGACCCTTGACCATTTTAGTCTAATATATATTCTCTCTCTAGTAGACACAAGCCGTATGCATTAATTAGTTACGTAAGCTTTCATACTTTAGGATTGAGTTTTTATGGTTAGTAGTAATGCTTAGTCCTATAGTCTTGAATCATCGTACAAGTGTTTTCATCTTTATGATGTTGAGTTTGACTTATGTGGAGTGTTGAGAGTGTTGGTCTTCCATCTGTAGTGTGAGGTGACCATGGTGAGATGCGATGCTGTGGTTTGAGCGAGGTTTAGAACGGTGGGAAATGTTGTGACCTTCACGGATTGTGGTTTATCATGCTCGAATCTGCTAAGGACCGAGTCATAGGAGTAGACACCACTAGACAACAGGTGCCACCATGTGTCTGGTATGAAACGGCTAGGTTAATAATTAGGGATGTTGTGGGAAGTATGCCTTGCTCGGATGAGTGAGAATTTGATGTAGTTACTCGCCCAGGCTCACATGGTGCAAGAGGGGTCGTGGTACCGTGACTACCCTGAGAAACCTTAGTAATGCTATGGTACTGCGTACTACCTTGACAAAGCTTGGCATATGACCTATAGTAAACTTTTATAACGACATGTATTGATCTCTGGATCATACACTAAAGGAAGTGTAAGAATGACAAAAATGAGCTTTCTCTAATCACTTATCTAGCGATGAAATCACTACTCGTGGATATAAGACGCTTGCCTTTGCAAAGTGTACAACTGTCATGACAGCCGTACTTTTGGTTATAAGTTGTTTGAGATCCTCTTTTGACTAGATGGTATAGTTTGGATGGAAATGGAATAGTTTTGATCTAGCCTGTGTGGAGCCGTATGATCTGTAGAACCCCTTTGTGGATCATACTTTGAGGTTAATTCAACATAAATGTATAGTTTTAACCTACAACTTTAACGTAGTAATTTTGGTGCTAATAAATGGAGAGCTAAGTATATGTGCATTTCTACTTACCCTTTTACTATAGTTTTATTATTGTTATTAACTTGCATTACCATTTTATTCTTGCACTTGCTGAGTACCAACCATAAGTATACTCAACTTTGCTATTTTCCCCTGCTACTCAAATCTGCTGCTCAGAAAGAGAAGATGAGCTGAAATTCTTCGATAATGAGTTCTAGGTTACGTGTTGCCCTGGTTGCCGTTCCTGTGGAGTTATGGAGTCTTTCGTTGTTCCATTTCATTGAGAGTCGTCATAGTCTTTAGAGACATTACTTATGTAATAATTATACTTTATTCATGACATTTAGTTATCTGTGAACTCTTTTGGTCGTATGTGTGGAACAATTTATCCTGGATCGTGTATACGATGAGTACTTAATTTTGGCATAAAAATCGGGTATGACAATAGTAGTGTTTTGTGGGAAATGAGTATAATTTGACGTATTGTCTTGGTTTTGTTGAGATCGAACGTGCCATCCATATACCTCAAAACTGATGCGCAATAAGGATTCGACTGTAGGTTAAAGATGATACAAATGACTGAGCAAACCATAGGAATGACTAAGTGAAATCTTGAGAATGTCTGATAAAATCAGCAAAATGTCTGACCATATCTCAAAAAAAGACTGACGTATCACAAAATGGCTGAGTCACTGCAACGTGGCATAACGGAATCAGAAAATAGCTGAGTCATTGTAGCAAAAGATGGATGAGTCACTGTAGAGCACGATAAAATCTCAAAAATGGCTGATAAAATCACAAAATGACTGAGGTACTGTAGCAAAACGGACGAGTCACTGTAGCGCGCGGATGAAATATCAAAAATGGTTGAAGAAATCTGAAAAATGACTAAGACACTGTAGCAAAATGACTGAGTGTTGTAGCTAAAATGGTTGAGTCATTGTAGCATGCGATGAAATATCAAAAATGTCTGACGAAATCAAAAAATGACTGAGTCACTATAGTAAAAATGGTCAAGTCACTGTAGCACGTGACGAGATCTAAAAAATGTTTGACAAAATCTAAAAAATGATTAAAGGTACTATAGTAAAATGGACGAGTTTCGGTAACACGTGTTGGACTGATTTAGTGAACTGTTTGGTTGGTTGGTTAGGCTGATTTGATAGGCTATTTGGTTGGTAGGCTGGACCTTTAGATTCAGATGATAAATAGTATATATTTATTACTTAAGATGATGACCCACTTAAATATGCCCGATAAAAATCGTACCTGGCTTAATATATACTATACTATTTTCACTTAACATGATCGGCCACTTAAATATGTCCGATAAAAATCGTACCTGGCTTGGCTGTACTCTCCCTTTCCATCTCCGGACCTAGTAGCGACGCCTCAACCACTTGCTTTTTTGCTACGCGGAGACAGAGAGAGCCTTGAAAGGCAAGGATCAATCTTAACAGCAGCCGAAGTTAGAGAGAAAGCAACCCACACACCTTGCTTCCAACCACTGCGCACTTCACTTAGCAGCTCGTCTTATTCGTCTGCACTCTGCGCCGCCATGGGCAAGATGTGCTGCAGCCAGGAGGAGGAGGAGGACGCCGGGTTCAACCTCCTGGGGCTGCTGGTCGCCCTCGTCATCGCCCTCGTCTTCATGCTCATCTGCTCGCCGCCCAGACGCCGCTGCGTCGCCATCTACCCGTGCTGCTGATCATCAGAGAGAGGTTCCTCTCGAGAACAGAGTGAGCAGGCCAACAGGCATTTGGTTGTTGTTGACTTTTGCGCTGCAGAAATAATTTATTATGAGTTATATAGTTTTCGTCCTGCTACAAAACCAACTACTCTGTGTTAGGCTGTTCATCATCTGTATAGCCTGAATTGATGGTAGTTTCGAGAGAATTGAAGGTACCATCAAACTTGCCGTGTCTCTGTCTGTTATCACCGTCCTTTCTTGTTTTTTTTTGATATTTTGATCCGATCAGAATTCAGAACAGAGTAAATTAAAGCATATGAACCGGCCTTTCTGTTCACACGGTCTGAGTGCAATCAGGTGACTCTTCAGTAGTAGTGATCTTCTTGGATGGGTCAGTGGCTTCCACGAGGAAAGCACTGAAAAAGTCATGAAAAAACTACAAGATCTGGCCAGAGATCCTCAACTTTTTGGGCAGACAGAACTAAATGAAAACAAACGCCACTTCTCACAGGACCTCTGTGCGATTTTGCACCAAACATTCTCTTCTCTTTCTTTCCCTGTACTCCCTCCTTACTCGTTTCTTTCTCGAACCACGCTTATCTCTCTGCAGAGTTTCTGAACCATTCATTCATCTGGATCTTGGCTATGCAAGTATCAATTATTTCTTCGTCAACCCATACCACTCATCTCAATTATTATTATAGGCACTAGCATAATTTAATGTGTTAGCATCAGTAGATCTTGAATTCTTGATGGGATACACTCACTGTATCAATCATAGGAATGGCGACGACGATGGAGAGTGTACGTAAATATGATGAGAGGAAGATACCAAAATAGTTTTTGACAGTCACATCTCACAAAGACGACAAAATGCCATACGCACGAAAGTAATACAGTAATTTAATACCACACAAGATGAGAGAGAACATAAGACGATCGGGATTACTGTCACAAGGAGCTGTTTTTTTCACGGGTAGGTATAATTTGAGACAATCTACAAGTCAGATCACTCAGCTATCCAAGTGCCAGAACCTTATCCATGGGATTCAGGCTTTTTCATTTCAATCAAGATCAGCCACTCCCAAACAACACAGGTAATTGAATCCATTTAAGACCCGTAACATGAACCCCTCATCCTCAAACTAGTGTAAAAGGGTTGGTAGTGTTGTACATATACTAAATTTGGCAAATGGACACCGGGCCACCATGCGTTAATCTATCACGATCGTGGTGTCACATCGTCATTGTTTCAACTTCCTCTGCTCCATCCACCGTATTTGCGAGTAATTTGAGTTGATTGAGGCAGAGTAAATCTATTTTTTAGCCGAAGAAGAGTAATTTGTAATATCAGGTTTACAAATATTCCACAGAAGATTTTGGCTCCTTATTCTTCTTTGCACTTGTTTGGTTCATCAACCTATTACTTTCTTGCTACTCGGTCACCATTCAAATACAACGTGCATAACTTATTTGAACGATCAAATGACAAGAAAAGCTTTTCCAATAATCTTGATATGACCAATTCACTGCACCACTTCATCACCAATCCCCTGATCCATCAAATTACTACATGATAAGATTTTGCAATCTTGGTTTCACCTTCAAACCAATTGATGACCAAATTTGGTAAGACTGATAAAACTGGATGTTCTGGTTTCCTATTCCGGATAGTTTGGTTTTGACAGTTTCAGGGTAAAACCAAGGAATGAGCTAAACTTAAAGATTTGAAGATCCAAAGATGTTTCAAGCATGAAAAAGGAGGCAAGGCATTCAAGAACCAAGATAGAAGAAGTTCAAGACAAAAGGATGAAGTCACAAAACCGTATGGTCCAGTTTTAGATTTTGAAAGGTTCGATTTTCTTAGAACAGATAGAGTCCGATTAGGGTTTGAGATTTAGTTTGTTTTGAAAAGATTTTTCTGTATTCGACTCAAATAGCTACGTCCTACTAACTATATAAATATAGGTCGCAGCCGATTGATGTATGCAACAATCGAAACAAATACAATTCTGTTTTCTTCTACTTTTCTTTTTCGTTGATTAGATCTATTAGCTACCACTTCTATCTCTTAAGTTGTTGTAGTTCACGCATCTTCTTCGTCTAGACGTCACTTGGTTGGAGGAGAGACACCTCGTCGAAGCGCGGCGGCGCCCCAGACTGCCGTCGGTCCAGACAAAATTGGAGGGTTCAGTTTCTCCTGTTTTGAATAGGGGCTTCCAGCTCCTGTCCGATTCATGTGCAAATACACTCTGGTGACTCTGTTGGGGAATCAACTACTTCACACACGTCAAGCATGAAGGGGGGAAACTCTAGCACCAATGCATCCGATCTCGACAAGAACAACATCGTCGAGCCTACCTTCGACACCTTGATGGAGGAGGTTCGCAAGGTGCTCGAAGCTTGCCGCACCGATCTCGAGGAGCTCTTCTACTCACGTTATGAGGTGACGTGGCAGGGGGCTATCCTCAAGGACGCAGCACCGATCATCATTCTCAAGGCCGAAGTAACACCTGAGGTACGACCTAACCCATCGCTTTCTGTTGACGACGTTCAATCCATGATTAATTCTATGCTAGAGAGGCAAGCAAAGAACAACAATGAGTTAATGCATAGGTTGATAGAAGAATAGGACGTGAAGAAACTTGCTGATTCTAATGTGAATCCTTCTTCTTCTAGTGCTATTAATTTCACTTAAACTAATCCACAAACAAGTGGTACATCAGCGAGTGGTGCTATAATGCCAAACCCATCAGCCCAGCCGATGAACCACTTACACAGCCAAACCACCATTGATGGTTCGACTCCTACTTTTGGGATGCCACAACAAACTATAGCCAGTATGTTCGGGCAAGGATATACGAACACCGCACCTATCTTTCCTATGCCAAACCCTGGTCTGGTCCCGTATACCCCCGGGTATAATGGTTGGGCATACACAAATCCTAACGACAACTATCAAGCTCCATACACCACTGTAGCTTACACTGACCCCATCCCACTAGCCGGCAGCTCGGTGGGATTCTTGCTGAACTCTGCTTACCATAATGCAATGCGGTACAACACTCAAGGCCAGCCAGAATTCGGCGGCTTCGATTACGAGACGCCACCGCAATTCCCTTTTAGACCACAACCAATTGACATGATGCCCGCTCCAGCCACGGTCGAGCCGTGCGGAGACCCTAATAACCTAACCAACTAATTGGCTACTATCTTTAGAGAGTCCTTCACCATAGAACCTAAAGGCCGGTGGCATGTCTATAAAAAACCATATCCCGATTACTACGACCAACTCCCTTATCCTAGAGGCTATAGAGTTCCTGAATTCTCAAAGTTTAGTGGAGAGGATGGTAAAACCACATTAGAGCATGTTGGTCAATTTATTTTACAATGTGGTGAGGCTAGTGCTAATGAAGCATTAAAATTGAGAATATTTCCTTTATCTTTATCTGACACTGTTTTTACTTGGTTTACTTCTCTTGCTCCTAATTCTATATTTACTGAACTTAGATTATCACATCTTACTGCATTAAACAAAAGCATAATGAGTCTGCCGCCGATTATATTAGGAGATTTAAAGATACTTGAAATCAGTGCTTTAATTTGAATATCTCTAATAAAGATCTTGCTAATTTAGCTTATTCAGGATTATCGCCGTACCTAAAAGAAACATTAGAGAGTCATGTCTTTTCTGATGTTAGCCAGGTCTTGTAGTGGGCTCTGGACTGTGAAAGCCGAACCAATGAGTCTAGGAGTTTCACTAGGAGCGGTGATAAGCCTAGAAACAATTGTCCCATCAACATGGTCGAATGTGGTAGAGAGTCATCGGATGACGAGGAAGCCGACATGTGTGTAGCCAAGTGGAATTGGGCCTCAAAATCCAAACCATTCGTATGCTCCAGCTTAAAGCCATCTTCTAAGAGTCAGCAAGACGAGATTCACTTTACTTTCGACGTCGCTAAATGTGATAGGATATTTGATTACTTGCTGCAAGAAAAACAAATTAAGTTGCCAAGTAACTACATTATACCATCACTGGAATAACTGAAAAAGTATGCATATTGCAAATGACATAATTCTTATTCTCATGATACTAATGATTGCAATGTTTTCTGTCGTTAAGTTCAATCGACCATAAACGAAGGACGATTGAAATTTGCTGAAAGTCCCCAAATGAAGCTTGACAAAGACTCATTCCTAGCTAACATAAACATAGTCGAGCTCAATGGGAAGAAGGTCCTGGTTCAGGCATCTCAGGCCGAGTTTACCAAAGGAAAAGTGGTTGTCATAGGAGAAGAGAGACAATTGAGGATGGTCAGGCCGAAAAATCTAGAAATTGGTCGATGGAAGAAGAACGAGAGAAGCAAGTCGCGATCTTGTCCAAAAGCCACCTTTGACATCCTCATGGCTAAATACAGAGATGGTAGGGCCGTCATTAGGGATGTGAAAATCGGACCATCTGGTTTCCCTGGATTAGGCCAGTACTTCTGTGGCAGGAAGCTTGTTCAACAACCAATCTAGGACACTGCTGCGATGAAAGTCAGAAGATCGGGATCATCAATAAGAGCATCATCTGGTGCCTTACTTCCTGATCGGGCCACCAATGTCTGGTCCGTGGGGGCCTCCACCGATGATGTATCCGGCTTGTCCACCTTGGGCGGGGTGGTACGGACCATGGGCTCCGTCGCCAATTCACTTCCACCCAGGATGGTCAGGACCAACTGAAGGTTTTGGCCATGGAGGTTACTATACAGGAGATGGTCATTATAGGAATGTCGACTAGCAATAGGGTAGGAGACCTCCAAGACAAGAAAACTGGGCAGTTCAGAATGCCAAACCGGACCATCTGATTTCCCCGAAGGTAGCCATAGCTCGGAGGGAGGTCCAGAGAGGGATGCAGTAGAGCGGAATAAGGTCCAAGGTGAAAAGACGGAGACTAGAACAGAAGCTGGGGCCAGCTCACAGCAGTCGTCAAATCAGACAGTCCAGTTTCCCAAACTGGACCATCCAGTTTCTTTGGGTTCAGAGTAGAAGAGAACGACGAGGACCACTGCGCCTGAGATGGCACCAGCACCTTGTGTGTGTCCTAAAGGTCTCATGTCCAGTCAGAGGAGGAGGATCCAGTGGATGAGGGCACAGAAGCTAAGGGAGGAAGTGGTCGAGATGGAGAGGGACGAGTAGTTCAACTATATTCAGCTGGTGATCCCGATGAAGCAAGAATGGAGGGTGAAGGAGAAGACCATGGACCTGCTGGACGACGACGAGTCCCCGTTGATCAAGGATGGGTCTCCACCTCCGACCAACATGGACATCAACAAGGTATTCATGTTGCCGACTGAATTCAGGGGTGTCGAGGAGGAGATCTCTCAGATGTGCCTTGGTCCCAAGGAGGCCATGCTCGAGAAGCCTGAGGAATTGAGCCAGCATTTGAAGTCATTGTACATTTGAGGTCACATCAGCGGGAGGCTGATTTTGAGGATGCTTGTTGATGGTGGCGCTGCTGTCAACCTGATGCCGTATTCTATGTTCAAGAAGCTTGGAAGGGAAGGCGATGAGCTCGTGATAACCAACTTGACATTGAACGACGGGGGGGGGGGGGACCCAATGGAGGGCAGAGGCATTGTCTCCATGGAGCTCATCGTAGGGAGCAAGTTGCTCACTACCGTGTTCTTCATCATCAAGGTGTGTAGTAACTATAGTGTTATTCTTGGCCATGATTGGATTTATGTCAATCATTGTGTTCCTTCTACTTTACACCAATTCTTAATTTAGTGGATTGACGATGAGATGACCGACACAACGGCCGATTGGCAGCATGGAAGCGTCCAGTGCCTACCGGGGAAGGATCTTACCGGCTACGACATTCTTAGCATCTCCTAGGATGGATTTGTACCCGTGTCTGTGCAGCTAGCTTTCGGAGCTCGGCTCGGCAATGTAGTTTTCCAATAAGTGCACAAAAGAATGTCGAGTGGTTATGATCTCACGTGGAACAATATCGGTCTACTACGAATGATACGGGCGATGACGTAGGAGAGATAAGTTGAGAGTCGATAGAACCTATAATAAAAGAGTCACGGAAAAATCATTTTAGGTCAGATATCTCGTTTGGAAGATGATTTTGCCTATAGGGTCTGAAAATAACCGTATAGAATTGAGGAAATAATTCCCAAAATTTCTTATATGGTTCAGGATGTACAAGGAACCTCACTGCCAAGGGTGCTTAATAGAAAAT
>VSTD030004555.1:0-10231 GCA_008808055.3 Sporobolus alterniflorus
GCTGTTGACTAGTGTTTCCACTTATTCGTCGTGTCACTCTGTTACTCGATCATGATGCTTATGGTTCTTACAAACGTCTAAGACAGGTCACTGTTCAACTGGAGAAACTGAATGATGTAACTTATGGTATATGTATGTGAACAAAATGTCATTAGAAGGGTTTTATTTCTGTAGTGCCTTTGCTTGCTGATCTTTCAGGAATCACTCAACGTTGAAGTATAGAGGCCGTGAATCATGCACCCTGCTGTAGTCTAGTATGTGTTTTGCACTTGTGGAACTTGCTGTACTCATCCGCTCATGGGAAACCTTGAGGGTCATGCTAGATTATGCAATCATCTTCCTCAAAAGAATTTAACTGTTGATAAGTTTTAGTCCTACCCAGTCTTCATTTTGTATTTTGCATACACGTTTATGCTGAAATTGACCTGAGTGTGTGCGCGCTCGTGTATGAAGCAAATTGTGTATAGTTGTTTTCATTGCTCTTATGTTACAGCACTTTGCAAGGTAGTGTTTAGGTTGTATTTACATTGTGCTAGTATTGTGCTGGTATAATTTTTATTGGGTCTGATTCATTTTTGCTTGTCTCCAGTAGGTTTATTCACTGTTTAGTTTCAACACTTAATTATTGCAGCTTTTGGAGGAGGATGTTGCTTTAAAGAGGTTCAAATCATACAAGAACAGTGTTAAACAAGTCTCAAAGATTGGAAATGTTCTCACTCTCACAGTTGCTGTTGGTATACCTTTTTTATGTTTCTTACCTTTTGATTTTCAGCTCATAAAAAATGGATCCGTATGAAGCAGTTATTGGTTACCAATGTGAATCCGTATTGGCCACAGGACCTGTTGAATATGTTTATTGTTTTATTATCTGTGTTTCTTTTTATGACAGAAGAATGCAGTAGAAATTGTGGTTGGTGAATTTTCTACCTTAAAGATTAAGAAAATTCAACTGGATATTGACATTTATAGGAGTGGTAGTATGTCTCATAATTTCTGTATCACCAAGTAACTCATGAAGTACCTTTCAGCAGGATGAATTATTGTTTTAAGGGCACTTTACCATGTTAGTGATGCACTTTTTTATTCTTGTAAGTAAGCATACTAAATACACAGCTCCGATTGGGGTCTCATTTGCTGTTGCAGCTCTTGCTATCCATTTTTCCTGAGCACTTGCTCTGCGTAGATTTTCCACTACCTTGTGTTTCTTTTTGTTAGCTTCTGGTCAAGGCTATCAGTGCTAACTTGACATTTGAATTTGACAAGGCAGTTGCTGATGATGGATGATTAGTTACCATGTGGTTGTGTGCAAAATTGATTCTGTATGCTTATCATTTCCAGTTGCATGTACATACTGTGAAGCATGATATTTGCGTAGTAAGACATTTTCCTGGAATGCCCATGTTTGCCACCATTATAAGCAGTTCTCTGTACACTGCATCAGGTGTTTGTAATGTATTTTAGTTATGTGCATGATCCTTCGACCAGAGGAATGTTTTGGTAAAGTATTTTACATCACTTGCAATACAACACTAAGATGTAGGTTTCAGTTCACTGCACACAATAATGCATCTCTTCAAGCAGAATGGATGTTCCGCATTCAAACTTTATGTATTATTTCACATTGTTTATTGGGGCTATTTTTCTGATGAAACTGCTAATTCATTTCATCTAGCTATTTTGTCATTGGACTCTTGTTTTCTAGTTATGCTGATTGAGCTTTGTTTTATCATCGTGCAGCCTGCACCTATGAGATTGCTGTGTTGACAACAAACTCAAGATGAAGGAAAGTTGGCGTGCCAAGAACTTCCAGAAAGTGATCCATCAGCATTAACTGCCATTTTATTGCTTCCTGTTTTTGAGCCTCCTTCGTTGATTGTTCCTACCATGCAAAATAAAATATACTAGTTCAACGTTGTCAGTGAATAACACACTGTTTTCATGGCGTAGTGTTTGCTTGTAAACATAGTGATCTAAGCTTCATATCTTGATGGATGAGCATTGCTTGGTTTCATTCCATGACGGCACCAATTTGCTGCAGATGTTCAACGTCTTTACCATTTTTTTCCATATCGTGCAGTGTCAGAAAAAACTTGTGCTCTGTGCTATTTTTCTGATTATTCGATTAGGACCTATCGCTCTGTGAAGTGCACCGTGCACCTTGTGCCTGATGTGTGTGAATTTACAGCGCGTTCATCACGTGTACGCATTTGAGTATACATTGGAATTAAGCACCAGCGTTTGTTGTGGCAGCGCCATTGTAACATCCCTGTTTCAAATGGCAGTCCCAGCGAACTTTCCTTTGCGTGGATCCGGACCTTCCATTTCTGACCGGACTGCATGCCCCATCCTGACACTTCAATCATATGAAATCCCCCTGAGCAAGCAGTTGAAAAGCTAGTCCGGCGATGGCAACCAAGACGTCTTAAATCATCATCCTCACCGGGCGCCCCCCTCATCTTCTCCGGTCCCACTCGACGCCCCCGAGCGGCGCACAGCACCGAGGGGTCATTGTCTCTGTAGCCACCGGATGCGGACGGTGAAGTTTGTGTGTCGCCGCGCCAAGAGCGCGGGCTTTGACGACTATAAGTTCCCGGATCCCATCCTGGAGTTCGCGGAAATGGTCAGCCTGCCTGTCCATTGTTTGGCCTTCTTAAATTCTTTTCATTTAGCTCCTGCGGCTACTTGTTTCTCTTCCATTGCTCTTTTGGAGCTGTTTCAGCAGACGAGCAAGTTCAGGGAGCACATAGCGTGGCGGTTAGAGCAGAAGAAGGAAGAGTACTTCGGGAACACTTCGAGGAGATCGTCGACATCTCCACTGAGGCAGGTCGTAACCACTACCTAGTACATACTTGATACTTGCCTTGCTAGTAGCATCATCTAGTTCTTATAACAATTAGGCCAACTTCGAAACTATGTTTGCGATGAGCGGATGTGAGCCCAATTGGGTTTATATGATTCGAGTTTGAAGTTGAAATCGCTTCAAAAAAATTTGAAAACGCGACAGGGGCTCTGCCATTCATTAAGAAGAAAAAGAAATACAAACTAGAGGGTTATAGAAACTAACCCGGATAGGCCCGAGGCAAAAGAGCGGTTACTCATTGCTGACTTCAGGTGGGTAGACTTCTCAACGAAGCCCCCTGATCACCCCCCATCAACAATGAGAAACCAGAACCAAAAGAACAACCCAAAACACGCAACAGACACAAGCAGAGGAAGCAAAGACCTTGACAGAAATCCGACAACAGGAAGACTAGCACAGCGTCAACAAGCATCAGGGCAGCACCGCATCCAGGCACCTGCCCAAAACAACAACTCAACAGGACAGCAGCATCACATCAACAGAGTCTAGAAGCAGCAGCACATAATAGCGAGCCCCAAACACAGAATAGGTTACAGGTAATCAGAGTCAAACGCCAGCCGAAGAAGGGAAATATCTTCTCTGAATAAAGAAGATAGCTGAGGAACTGAACGTTCCTTGCTCTAAAAAATTCGCCTATTTCACTCTTTCCAAAGATGCCACCAGAAGGAGAATAGCACACCTAGTCTTGATCTAATAGTTTCCTTACTTCTAGAGGTAGAGAGCCACAGGACCAATCCACTGGCCCTCCAGTCGAGCTGATGGCAGCGTAAGAGGGGAGATTGTAGATGGGTGCAATGTTGTTCCAGAAGGCTTCTGCAAAGTTACAGCCAGTAAGAAGGTGGGTAGAAGTCTCTAGCTGGCAAAAGCAGAGTTGGCAGGTGGGGTTGCAAGGCCGGTTTTTCTTTTGCATATTGTCTGCAGTTAAGGCTCTATCATGTAGCACCAACCAAGCGAAGAATTTGCACTTAGGTTGACTTCTGGCTTACCAAACCTTGGTTGCAGGGAAGAAGGTCATGGATCCATGGAATCGACAGTTATAAGCCGAAGCAACTGTAAACTGACCATCTGCAGACCATCTCCAGGTGATTTCATCCTTGCAATCTGTTAGAGAGACTGAGGACACTGCCATATAAAGCATTACAAATTCATCTAATAAGGCAGTGCTGCTAATGCTATAATGCTCTTAATCCAGTTGTTGTTCCTGAGCTCAAAGTGGACTGCTCGATTCTTGTATTTGGTTATTTTGAACAAATTTGGAGCAAGTTCCTGAGGAGCAACTCCATGAAGCCACTTGGCCTCCCAGAATGGGGTAGCTTTTCCATCACCAATATGAACATAAGTAGAGGCAAAAAAAGAGAGCCCTGCCAGCAGGGTCATGAAGCCTATACAGCCTTTTCCAATGCCTATCTTAAGAATCCCAATTGAACCAGAGCCACCATAATCTTAGAGTTGTGTTAAACTTTGTCAAGTCTTTGATTCCAAGCCATCCCAGACTTCTTGTTCTTTCGCAAGTTCTCCAGTTCACCAAGCAATGCCCTCCTTTTACATTTTCATGATCAGGCCCCTTCCAAAGGAAGCTTCTTCTGAATTTGTTAATGCCAGCTGGAGCCCATTTGAGGAATTTGAACACAATGAGGTAATAAGTTAGGATAGCAGATAGGACAGATTTTACAAGAAGTTCCCTGTCAGGATAGGAGAGGAGCCCTTTTTCCATCCAGGTAATCTATTTCCTATTTTTTGGACCAGAGATTGGAAGGAAGTACGAGTAGGTTTCCTAATGTTAAAAGGTAGACCCAAGTAAAGACAGGGGAAGGGAGAGATGACTCTCTCAACAGAGGATAAGAAATCCATGTCAACATTTTCACACCTTATTGGGAAATACCGAGTTTTACCCATGTTAGTAACCAACCCACCGGCTTGGGCAAAGATGGACAAGATGTGATCAGCAACAACCAGGTCATCCTTGGAGGGGTTGATGAACAAGGCTGCATCATCCACATATAAGGAAATTTTGCACATATCACACACTGAACTAAGCTTTCCAAGTAGACCACTGTCTTGAGCCCTCTTAAACAAAAGGTTAAGAGGTTCCATAGCAAGGGGAGAGGGGGTTTCCCTGTCTCACCCCTCTGCAATGCAAGATCCTTTTACCTGGCTCCCCATTGAGAAGAAAGGCAGAAGAGGAGGTGCACCAGAGAGCAGCAATCCAATTCCTCCAGTGAAGCCCAAAGCCAAGATAAGTCAAGATGTTAAGGAGGTAAGGCCAATTCACCGAGTCAAAGGCCTTAGAAATATCCAATTTAATGAATAGAGCAGGAGTTTTTTCTTTTGTGAAGGGCCTTGATAACTTCTTGGACATACATAAAGGTGTCATGAATGCATCTTTTTTTAATAAAGGTTGTTTGATTGCAAGAGATTAAGTTGCTAAGTTCAGGACCTAGCTGATTAGCCAATATTTTGGTTACCAACTTAGCAAAGCTATGAGTAAGGCTAATAGGTCTGAAGTCAGAAACTTTTTGAGGGCAAGGGATCTTAGGAATCAAAACCACATGGGCTTGATTAAGGAGATGAAGACCTTGCTGATTCATAGACATGAAGAATTGGGTTGCCTAAAAAAGATCATCTTTAATAATGGGTCAGCATAAGTTGAAAAATACCCCTATAAATCCATCTGGTCTAGGGGCTTTCTCTTTGGGGGCCTCTAGAATAACTTTGTGTAGCTCTTCAGAAACAGGATAATCAAGGTGCTGGAGAGATCTTGGCTGCCACCCCAAGGCCACAAGGTTCAGCTTGCACTCTCTAGGAGTATAGGAACCAATGTGCTAGAGAAAGTGATCATAGATAACTTTATGATTTTTTCTTTGGGAGATTGCAGCCCCACAATCTGATTGCAGGGAGTGAATGTAATTCTTCTTTTTTCTTGCATTAGTCATCAAGTGGAAATATTTTGTGTTAGCATCACCATAACTCATCCAAGTCAGCCTTGATCTTTGTCTAGCTCTACTCTTCTGGATTGCAGCCAAACCAAGAATTCTCTTTTTGAGATGCCTGATAAGGGAAATCTCAGCTGAGGTGAGATTCCTATCTTCCTGAGCCTTCTCTAGTTGATTGATGACCTCTCTGCAAATAGCTAGGGCCAGCTTAACATGAGGTATGAGGGATTTGCTCCAGATCTTGAGAGCTTTGGCAGTCCTACTCAATTTTATGTGGAGCACCCCAAAAGCATTTTGATTAATTGGCACGTCTCTTGTCCAAGCCTCAGTGATACACTCAAAGAAACCTAGCATGTGCACCCAATGGGACTCAAACCTGAATCTGGGTGTGATAGCAGGGGCAACCAGAGGCAAAAGCAGCAGAGGGCAGTGGTCAGAGTGAGAAGAGGAGAGAGCCTGAAGAATAGGATTAGCATACAACTCTTCCCAGTCTAGAGTACAAAAAGCACGATCAATTCTAGTCAAAGTGGGTGGGTCTTGAATATTGCTCCAAGTGAATTTTTTTCAGCAAGTTCAACCTCCTTAACTTCCAACTGATTAAGCACTTTTCTGAATCTCAGCATTAACCTCCTATTCAGCCTGCCATCAGAAGCTAGGGGGTTTGCACTGAGTTTTTGATCCTTTTAAGCTCCCTCAAAAACATTCTTTTATCAAGGTACCCCTGGGGCCCATACACCCCTGTCAGGGTCCAAGAGTTATTCCTTCTTGAATCTGAGACCTTAATTGTAATGGAGTTGGCATCAAAGCTAGGTTGATGAAGCTCAAAGGCAGAGTCCTTGGCAGCTATGAGAATGCCACTTGGCAGGAAGGAATACAAAGTTGTTTTCATACATGCAGCCAAGAGCATCTCTGATAAAGGCAGCAGAGATGAAATCCACTTTAGTCTCCTAGAGACAAATCAGATCAGGCTTGTACAGGGCAACCATTTGCTTGACATCCTCACGACTAGCAGCATTGTTCATGCCACGCACATTCCAAGACATGAAACTATAATTTTGGGAGGGATCATCCATTGGAAACCAGAGAGAACCACCAGTACAGATCAGACAGGCATGAACCTCCACAATCAGACCTACACCACAAGTTCAGGCATAAGGATCCACGCAATATTACAGAAACATCTAGATCCCAAGTCCACAAAAGAGGCAACACCACACAAACAGAATGACATGACTAACATGGAAAAACATAAAAGAACTAAACAAGGTAGGGGTGGAGTCAGGCATGGCCTCCAGCAGCCTTTCCCACAGCTGGGATGGCCTTCTTCATGGCTTTTCCTTTGGATTTCCCAGTCTTGGCAAGAGCCTTCTTCTGCTTGTCTTTCTTTTTCTTCTTCTTCTCTTCTGCCACTTCAGAGAGCTTGATGATGGCTTCCATGGACTGTTCAGACAAAGGTTGCTTATAGACATCAAGGTAATTTTGCAGGGTCATGTTATCAAGCTGCTGCCCTTCTTTCAGAACTCCACATTTTTAGCCACTAATTCTTGGGCCATCTTCAAGACAGATTTACTCTTGGAAGTCTTTCCCTTCTCTTTCACCCTTGGACTACTCCTATGTTCCATCACTTTTCCTGAAGATTCCAGGGATGAGGGATTCTCAGCCTTGCTAGTCTTATGCTTTGGAGTTTGCAGAATAAAACGTGACAGGGGTTCAGTGTTGACAATTCTGAATATTTGTAGCATCTCATGGAGTTCACTACCCTGCTCTCTGATGATTTGACCAATCTGCTAAGGACTGATATTGTGTGGAGAGCCGAACTGGTATGCATCTTCAGGGACATGTGCATCGTGCCCAGCAACACCATTTATAGAAACATGCTCCACAGCTCCAACAGCAGGGGTGACTACATTCCCATCAGCAACAACACCAGACTGCTGCACTATGGCAGGATTGGTGATAGAAGCATCCACAAATGGAGAAGGATGCATGTCCTTGGAGGGAAGGGGCAGAGCCTCTGAAATTGAGCTCTCCCCAACTGGATTCTGGTGAATATTAAGAGACTTAGTGAGGCGTTGAAGAGGCAGCTCTGTAGGACAGATTGAGATAACATCTGAGGAGGCAACAACATGATCAGAGAAGGATAAAGGTGGGTTGAACTTTTCAACTAGCTCAGAGACAGGTGGTGGGGCATCGAACTGCGGCTCAATCACAATGATTTCATTTGTTGATGATCTCTCCAGATAGGGATGCAGCATCAACTGCTCATTCACCACAAGGTCCTCGGCTGGGATCTGCCTATTGAGATAGGCAGGGGAGGGGGCCTAAGAATGCAGCTCCAGAACAGCTCTGCTTCTAGGATTGGAAGTCTCACCCCGGTGCCAGCCATTACCCCGGAAAGGATCTTCATATCTGCTTCTGTTCTTGGATCTGCTATCCACCCAACCCGACATCCGCCTCAAGAAGCTATGAGACTTCGGGCGCTTCTGATCCCTATCATCATCACCATCACCCCCCTGCGCCAGCCTGCCTGCCATCAGAACCACAGAACCTTGCCATCAGGACAACCCTGCTTCCACACAAATTCTCTCCAAGGGGTTTTACCATCGGCAATCAGGTCTTCTCTAGGATAGTGATAAAAGAGAAGGTCCTCGACAACATCAATATGCAGAAAGATCTTGAAAATGAAAGTTGCCTAGAGGAGGGGTGAATAGGCAAAACCTAAATTTTACACACTTTAAAAGCAATTAATCAGTCAAGACCGGTCTGGCCGGTAGGAGCGAATTCAAACTGATTTCCCTCATTAGGCAGTCTAGTTCACAGAATATATGCAATGAGCTCCTAAAGATATTCAGAGATGGATATACACAATATCTACTAAGCAATAGAGCACACCACAAGATATAACACGGAAGCACAATAGAACTAGAAGGTAAAACGGAAAGTAAATCAAGAGAGACACAATGATTTGTTTACTGAAGTTCAGAATCACCAACCCTGTGATTCATGCGTCTCCATTGAGGAAGATTGAGTTGCTCACAAGGCTAACTCCAAGCCGAATCTCTTTCAACAACTTTTCTCACTCCACTAAGCTCTTACTTCTTTCCTTTCAGAGGTGAAGCGGATATTCACAAACTTTTCTAAAACTCATCACACGCTTGGGAGCTCTAGGGCGACGGCTAGCCGTCTAGGAGGCTTCACCTCCAAGAGTAACAAATGCTTCATGAGTGCTTGACGCAGCTCAAAGTGCTCAAGGCTTAGGATTAGTGCTCACAACACAAATCCCTCCGCCCAACTCAAGAATCTTGCACCTAAAGCTTGGATCTCACAAAGAGAGATTAGGGAGAGCTCAAGAGGCTGTCAAAAGGGTATGAAAATGGTCAGGAACCAGCAACCTCTGATAGTGCGGGTGGAGTGCATTTTATAGAGAATCTGAAAAACTAGCCGTTGGGGCTATCAAACCCGACCGGTCAGACCCGATCGGTCAGACCGATCCACCATACTAATCAGATCGGTAGGGTGACCTCAACTGGGTCCAGGGCACTCTCTGAAGGAAACTCTCTGAATTGGCAAATTTGGGTTAGGAGCCGAACATGTCCGATTATGGCCGAACTTGTCCAATGAAGCTCAAATTCCAACGGTCATATTGTTTGCCGGACTAGTCTAGTCCAATACCAGACATGTCCCGCAAACGGCCCTGGAAGCCGGTAAAGGAGCCGGACAAGTCCAGTGGACCGGACTTACTCTTGGATAGGTCAAACCAGTTTGATCGGTGTGCAATACCGTCTGACAGATTTCAGCATACTCTTAGAATTTGGTTTCCTTACATCACTGATGGAATCTCTCTAGATTTTGAGCACTTTGGTTTTGTCAAGATCACCATGTTGCATCCCTCTTTATAGTATGGTGATCTATATTCAAGAGAGAAATAAAACATATAAGAATAAACTTTAGCTTGTCAATTTGATTCTTCTTTGTCTAAGCTTGAGGATATCAACATGATCTTGACTTGAGCAACTTTGCCTTGAGTCGGTAACAATAGATCTTCATATTATATGATCAAGACTTCACTTCTTATCCATGTCACCTATTCTTTATGATTCAATAGAGATTGACACTTAGAGATATGTGACTCTTCATGGCTAGTTTGATATCTCGAATTCAAACATCCACTTGCTCTTATCCATCACATCTGGTACCTCGATGTCAAAACTCCCTCTTGCTCTTCTCCGATGTATGGTCTTGGCTATGATAAACCATACATCAGAGAATAGCAAGCGAGAGTCTTGGCATCGAGGTACCAGATGTGATAGAGAAGAACAAGTGAATGTTTGAATCCGATGTATCAAACTAGCCATGGAGCATCACATATCTCTAAGTGTCAATCTCTATTGAATCATAAAGAAGATGTGACATGGATAAGAAGTGAAGTCTTGATCAT
>VSTD030004556.1:0-10230 GCA_008808055.3 Sporobolus alterniflorus
GTGAGGTGACCCCATGTAGTTACATGGAGACATCGTCCGACATCACCACCCACAGCACCCAGGAGGGCATCAAATGCGGCAAAAAGAGGTGCAAGCAGCGCCGTCAAGGGACCACAACCACGACGGTGACGGTGAGGCGGGTGGCTCCAGGGTGAGTTGCACCCTGACCGCCGTACGCAATGCCCAAACCACGCATACCCCATCAGGCACAAGCTCAAGGATTGTGGCATGATGAGAAGCTTCATGATCTCGGGGTCCATCACCTGGGGTGCGGAGCTTGATGAAGGGCCAGACGGGAGTGATATGACACCATTCCCTGAGAAAAATGTCATCATGACAGTCTATGAGCGACACCCTCCATTGGGGAGGCACCGTGCGTCTAGCCTAAGTCCCAGGGCCCCAACTCATTGTGGTTGGGGGTTAGGGGGCTCAGAGGTGTAACGGCACAAGTTTTCCGTTACCGTAATAAATACATACACAGATACATATATATATATATATTAAACGGTGTCTTACAGCCGTTCTGAGGGGAAAAATAGAGAAGAAAGCGGAAGAGCGACGGGTCAGATGACCTGATGTCACGGGCGCGGTGGCCATCCCAAACTCAGTCCCATGGACCGACACCAGAGGCCAGCGCTTCTTGCAAGCACTTCAAGATGAGATCGACCACCGGCAAGACTTCTCGTGCTGACTTCAGGAGTTGGGGAATGTCCTGGACTGGCATCAAGCCCAGGTCGACCAGGACATTGGAAATCCTCACTACCCACTGTGATACTTGATGGGCCTCAGCGGCACGCTCACCATCGATCATGTGCACACTCACACGGGCCTTCTCCAACTCCGTCGATAGGTCCCGCTCATCGGTGGGATGCAGGCCATCCAGCCCCTTTGCCAGTATCGCCTCCCACACCTCCAAGTCCATCTCCTACAAGCAAAGAAGAATCTAGCGTTCCTCCTACATCCAACCAAGGTCGGTGAGCTGTTCAGACTGAGAACTGGGTGAAGAAATCCTATTGGACAGCATCGACACGGGCACGACTAGCATCATGTTCCACGTGCACCTCCCCAAGTGCATGCGCAAAGGCTGCTAAACTTTCCTCCCACACGATGATGGCACCCTCTCGGCTATCGAGCTTCCTTTCCAGAGCAAGAAGCTGACCTTGGAGCTCAACGGTCACCGCATGCAAAGGAGATGAAGCCCTACATCAATCAACAAGTAAAACACTAGAGAAGGAGGCGTTCATCCCTGCTCGATAGGACAGCGGCTAGTGGTGATAGTGGTGGGGGCTCCCGCCGTAGGAATGTTTGCCATGGTCTCCCCCACTAGCCATGATGGGCGATGGAGCAGGGCAAGCTTCAAGATCGGTGGTAAGGAAAGGCAATTTCCATCCCACCTCGCTGAAGATGAAAAGATCAAGGTGAGCGATTTGGCACCTTATTGTTTAAACCATAGAGGAAAACTGAAGCGGCCATTCAGAACCCACACCCGGGATAATGCGCGATGTACTAGGCGCCTCAGCTTTTTCACCATCCAAACTGTGCAGCGCCCCACTCGTTGTGAATGGGGGTCGAACCCGCACGTCAAAAATGTCGATCCACCTGGCATGGTGAGGCAGCAAGGAACGCGAGCCACCACTTCAAGAGGAGTGTGTGGCCTTTGTTCATCGATGAAGTAACCCCAACAAGCCAGTGAAACAGTGCAACTCCACGTGGGGCACGCAAACTAGATAAGGAATTCTAATCCCTAATGTCCATTTCTCTTACGCTTTCCCTTATATCTTTGGAGAGTACGCATTTCGGCCAAAAGTACCAAGATATAGATAGGCAAGCCCGCCAGTATCACGGCATGCAGGGGCTACCCGGATTAGATTAGCATCCAAAAAATTTGCACTTGTTTTCCCTTTTCTTTCAAAAGAAAGAAGAGACAATAGGAGGTGGTTGTGTCTGGATTGCACGAATAACCTGTTCTCATTCATCCGGATGCTTCGTACCTACACAAAAGCAAAAGGATTAACTACACAAGCTATGAACACTACTCCCCCATGCCGTCAAGAGGGTTACAGGCAACCGAGGAAGGAACATGTGATGCCAGCGAATCTGAGGCCGCGTGCACTCGGATCCAGAGGGCATCTGCCTCATCCTCTATTAAGTTCAAGCTGCGTTCGGACCCAAGCACCTCCAGCTCAGTCTTCAGCTCTGGGAAATGCAACACGGCGGCAACTAATGCAGAATGGGACCCCCAATATACCCCATTAGAGGCCACAACATCAATTTGGCCTTCGAGCAGTTCTGTCACCGTGGACATAGATGCTGCTAAAGAAGACGGCCCGTCGGCACTGCCCACCATCAAGTTCCGAACTCCAATAGCCAAAGTCCGCAGAGCCTCCAGCTCTGCATTCGCCTATCGTCGTGCAGCTAGCTCCACTCTAAGCTGTCCGACAGTCTCATCCAGATGATCGGCCAGTCGGGCTCGACCGAGTGGTGGCTCAAGGAGCAGGTCACAAATCCTCACGACAGGCCTCTCAAGTCGTGAGCGCCAATCCTCCATCTTCTAGAATTCAGCGGCTAGCTCGCCCACTACCTCCACGCAGAAGGTGTTGCTGGGGGGCGCCCAAGCACCGACTCCACGATAGAAGACACTGATGCCCGAAGTACGAAGCACCGACTCCACGACACAAGACACTGCCGCCTGAAGCTGTAACACCCCGTGTTATGGTTCTCCAAATTCTTCTCTAATCACCATCATTAGCAGCTTAGTCATGCATTCATGCGTTAGTTAATTAATCCAGAGTCAAGTCAAAGGGGTTTTGGATTTAATTTGAATTCGAATCATCAAATCCGAGCCAATAATTTCCTAATATGAACTTCAAATTCTTACCCCTGAGTTGGATTGGACACTAGGTGCATCCAGCAGCCCCTATTCCAAATTTCATGACAGTTTGTGCATTCAAGGACAGGAAACATGTTTCATCAGTTTGTGCATTATGCCATTCTAGAGCATTCAGAATCTCTTCTGACATCAACTCCCCACCATCAGCTGCTAGAGGCACAACAACTATTTGGGCCACTGAAGTTGTAGTAACCCCTTCAGTGCATTTGTGTCCAGGGAGAAATTTCTCTCCACACCTGAAACACAGACCATTAGTTTTTCTGTGCTCCCTTAACTATCTTGCCTTCCACATATCACATGAGGCAAAAGGGGTTTTAGTATCAGCTTTGCTTTGAAATGATGTCTTAAAACCTCCCTGTTTCATCCCCCTTTTCTGATTCTTTTCCAACAACTTCTCTTGGATTGCAGCCACCACAACAACTTTGGTTACCGATTCAGGTAACTGCATTTCAATAGGAAATCTGAGCTCATCCTTTAGACCCATAATGAAGTGAGCAGTCAACATGGTAGCACTCAATGCACCGTCATACAATCTAATATGATACACCAACTGCTCAAAAGCACAACGGTAATCCTCCACACTCCCAGTCTGTTTTAGACTGAGAAGTTCCATTGTCTTTGAATGGTGAGTATCTACAGCAAACTTAGAAATCACAACTGCTTCAAATTGGTCTGAATTCTGAAATTCCACAGACTACTTATACGTCTGAAACCATTGTGCTACTGCCCCAATGAGATGAATGGATGCAGCAGACACTCGGAAGGCTACTAGAATCTGATACGATGCAAAATAGGCCGAAGACTTGTCTAACTAAATGCATGGATCAGAACCATCAAAATGGGGAAATCCCATCTTCGACATCTAGTTACGCCTATGATCTCCTCTCTCAGCCTCCGTGTTCTCCAATGCATGAACTTAGGCAGAAGATATGAACGAAATCACCTGATTGGTGTGGAACAGCCTATCTGACGGTGGTGGAGGTGGTGGTGAAGGTGGTGTCCTGGTACTGACTGAGGAAGATGAAGTCGCTCTCCCAGGCGTAGCACCCATTATCCCCGCTCCCCTGGGCACAGGAGTAGATCCCATGGTCCCCTTCATCTGCTTGGTGACCAACACCTGCTCCTCCTGAACCTGACTGATGGAGGTCATCACCAGATTGACTTACTCATGAACTCGACTGAGATCCACCGTTTTGTTGTCCACCTTGCGCTCGATAGATGCCAACTGCGAAGCCAACTTGGTGAGAACCTCATGGATGCATTGCTTGGATTCCGCCATCTTCTCTGCTAGATATCTCGCTTGCGGACCTGACTTGTACGCCATCACGATTACAACACCCTCCTCCAAACGGAATCAACCTGGGTAACGGATTTACAGCCACCACGTGAAGCAGCAACAACCTTCCCCTAGGGATTTTACAACTCCGAGACGCCTGAATCTGATACCAGTATAACACCCAGGCAATTTCATGAGACAAATGTGGTGGGATTTCTGCTTTCTCTCACTATCAACCAGAGTTTTATACAACGTTCAAATGAACGAGTTCGAATTGGGGAAGAACAACTAGAACTAGAGAGAGCAGAGAGAGACAGGGGAGACAAGAACATAATTCTGTTACCACTCAATGAATGCTTTCCCCACTGTCTAAACACTACTTAAACCTTCTCCAGCTGGGCCGGGCCCTATCAAACATCAAGGCCCAATACTTCAACTGCTTCCCGCGTGCCCAGGTGTGACACGTGGTCAGGAACAAGAACGATGCATCTGCGTTCTTCTACCTGGAACCATGAACGTTGTGTACTGGTGTTCGTCAACAACAGGAAACAAGTCACGCGAGACAACACTCCTCTTCTTTGATTGCATTAACAAGGAACCTTGCATGCAGGCTCAAGAGTATTGGAATCCATGGCGTACTCACGCATCTTTCTTCTCAATCAGAGAGAGAAGGATTTCTTCAGAACAGAGGTCCAACACTTGGATTCTTCGGATTAGTGGTGGCGGGCTGCTGTGTACGGCACCACTAGCAACCCAGCATCAACGAAAGCATACATGGGTTCAAAATTGAAACCAGCAGGCTCCAGACTTCTACACAATCACTCAATTAGTGAAAAAAAAGAAAAGTAATGAATCAACATGCAAGATTAGACCAGAGGCATACATGTCTCGACGACTTTCTAGAGATTTTGCTTGTGGCTTCGCTATAGGCCTCAAGGAAGATACAAAATTGCCATGGAACTGCTCCATGTGCAAATCGTTGTGGTGTACACGGATACAGCAGAAGGCACATGCAAGTCTGGAATCATTCTCTTGTACAATAGATGAATCAAAGATTCATTGTGTCTTGGTCCACCATGCATGCCAATAAACAAAACCCAACGATTAGCGATGGTGGGGTGTTCACCGAGAGGCAGCGGCGCTGGCTACATGCCAGGGAGGCGGAGCGCAGTTGTAACCGCTATTTAGGCCGCGCCATGCTCTCACGCTAGATCCAAGCGCTGCCGGGCCACATCATGCGTGAGCTGCAAGGCTGAATTGGCAACCAGGTCGCTGGGCCATGCATAGGCCACTGGCAGGACTGAGCCTGGATTAGGCCGAAAGTACAAATAGGAATGAGAACCCCCTCGTGGGCCTCATGGGCGGAGAGGTCGAACAGGCAAAACTCCATTGTTGGCTGAAAAGGCCATCATGTCCAAAGAACTTTTATAGTTAATCCTTTTGGGTTTCTGTAAATTATAGAATTTTAATATAAATTTTGTTTATGATGTTTTAGCATGATGCTTTAGCATTAATTGCACTATGTGAAATTTACAAATGTGAATTCACGACCAGTTTGTTCTTAAGAATTATGAGAAAGTGCAATTTCAAGGCAGCCATGTGATGGCGCCTTGTCCTTCGGCCGGCGCTCAAATGGGCCAAACCTTATGTGTCATGTAGCCACAGACCAGCACCGTTAGTAGGTCATTGCACAGCCATTGGCCAGTGTGCCCCGGGCTGGCGGACCGTGTCCCATCACGGGCCATCATTTCGACCATGGGTCGAATACAAAGTTGAGCCAGCACCGGAAAATGGGTCGGTGCAGACGGACCAGAATGGTCATAGGCCGAAATTTCCCACGGGACGCACAGTGTGATGAGCAAAATTCTCGCGGGAGAAAAATGCAATCTAGTGGCCTGACATGCCAGTGCGCATTTGGACCAAAAATTACAACAATTTAATTCTATATGTTTTAGAATTAATATTTAAATTTTTGTTTAGTGTTTTAATTTGTATAATTATGGTGTTACTAAGAAATGGTCTAATTCCTTAAAATGAAATTTATGCTATGGGCTTGTAATAAGATATTACTTATGCCATAATTGTGTGAGAGGCAATGGAAATTGGATATTTCTTGCAAAATTCATGAAACTAATGGAGTTTATGTTACAATGAATTTTCACACAATTTAATTTAAACTCATGAAGTTTAAATTCGACGATACCATAATTAATACATTAAACATGAAATTTAATGGATTTCTAGAGATGTTGAAATCCTTGATTACAATATACAATACTTGGTGTGTTGATAATTGGGCTTGTTGCACCCAATATGAGAAATCACACCACACATTATTCTTATGAGAATTTGGTGTATGTCACAACGTAACCATAAAGATTCTAATACAATCTTTGGTTAACCTATGGTAGGAATAGTGTCTCAAAATTTTGAGAAACTTGTCTTTTGATGGGCTCAAGTAACCTACATGGGAAATGGACGTCAAGATTAGTTTGGCACTCTGAGGGATGTATGAGACAATTACACCTTACGATGAGTGGTAATAAGAATTGTCAGAATCGAACAAGTATAATATCTTATAGATTATAAGACACCATCCTGACTTGAAGTCAGAAAATATGATGGAGAAGTGTACTTTGAGTTGCTCTTCAAACTAGTTATGAATAACAAAAGGTCATGATTTAGTCAAAGGCAAATCATGAATTGACTTATTTATGTCCACAAGATTCTAATCTATTGGTGATTATAATTATGTTGTTCATAAAATATGTGCTATGAACAAGCACAAGAAGAACAAATCTAAAGGGCACAATTTAGGGGAAAGGCACAAATTTTATAAGGCCATAAAGTGGCATAAATTTGATGGTCGCAATCACATTGCAAAGAGTGCAATGTTTCCCAACACTTGGTTGACTTGTACCAAAAATTCCTATAGGATGCTAGGAAAGCTAAAGCATCATATGAAGTTCACTTCAATGATAAATCCAATGGGGCTACAACTTCAGAAAAGATCCCTGAGGAAGTTGAAATGCCAAACTTGACGATCGTAGACTACATGGATATTGAGAACACGATCATTAAATATTATTCGAGTGATGTGTTTGGAACCTTAACTAGGCTCCCTTTATCTCCATAGATTTGAAATGATCTATAGTCTATGTAATAGTAATTCGTGACAATTTAGTGGCTGTGATCTATATTGTAATATTGTATCATCACTTTGATATATTAAGGTGCTATTTCTTGTGTGTCGCACATAATTAGGATGATTTTTAAATAAATTTCTGATTAACTTCATGTAGAAAGATGATTGATTGTGAGTCATGTTCTCACATCTACATGAAGAATGAACATTCGACATAGTTGATTCATAGAATAAGTGTGGTGTTCTATTAAAATAATGTAACCATTGCTGGTTCAAACCAAGTTGCCTTTTGAGTAAGAACCTACAAATGAGGAAGTGATAGAAAATTCTGTCCATGTAGGCTCTTTTGCATGAAGGTCATGCCAGTAAATTTGTGTTGAACTTTAATTGTTACACAAATAAGTTTGATGGCTCCGCTAACCATCCAATGAACTCAGAAGGGCAATAAGAAGTGAGAATTCCATTCACCGGAAAGATACTTGATTGATTAAATCCAAAAGTCTGTGAGACATAACATCAACACAAAGGTTTGTTATTTGGATAACAACTAGTAACCTTAAACTATGTTATGCATGTTCATTTGATGTTGCCGTAACTATACTATATTATTGTAATATAGTATGAATTCTATATATCTGAAAGTGTTATATGAAACACTTTGTTCTATATATAGAATACTATGAGAATAATTAGATGTGTGAAATATGCCTCGTGGACATATTCTATACATAGGGAGAAATTATTTCTATACTCTTATGAGAAATAAGAGAGATTTACAATCGCTTGATGCGACAGTGATAATGGGCTATGATTAATGCCAGTATCACACTTCCCTCATGATATAGACTATAATCATGGATACACTATTGTATTATGATACAAGTAGTACCTTATACAAGTATAGAAGCATCTGTTGACTGAGTTTTTATGCTGAAATTCAGAATGATAATATGAGAATTTATTTTTCTCAAACCAACATATGTGGCAAATTTCTGGAGATACCATCTGGATTATATCTCGTAGCTTGTATTACGTGTCGATACTCTCTCTTGAGAATCAGCCATGTTAGCCATGGTCATCCCATGGGAATGAAGATAGAAGTATTGTCAATTCTTGTTCTGTGCTACTTAGGTGTGCACTTGTAACCATGCTATAGATTGTTCGGGGTTATATGGTTCTAACAGATGCATCTTTGTGATGATATCATGCATGCGTGCATTTGATACACACATCAACCATATGTTGAAAATCCTTGCCCAATTATAGGCACATTACCCGAATATTGGATATGAGTAATCCAGTAGGACAATGGTATCAATGGCTACAATGATGATTGTAAGTCCAAGAAATTTGATCCAACATGCCCCATATATCCATAAATATAATTGGTTTTAGTGATTCTTTCGGTAAAAGAATCCGATCATTGAAATGACCAAGTTTAGAATTGACACATACCAACATCTTGTTGCTGAGATGTGGATTTACACACCACATGTTAACTCTAATCCATTCAACTGCAAAGGTACGTCTCCCCCCTATTGCAGTTAACATAGAGATATTTAACGTCAGTTAAGAGTGTTTTTCCCATTTGCAAAGTTGGTATGTATTATCACAAATACCATCTCACCGCATACATGATGAGCATGAGATCATTAGAGGTATTTTATCTGTCTACCTCAAGTTTCTTATGGGAACTTGTTGCTCGTATGCGAGGACACTGAGAACTATTCTACACATTAGGGGGAGATACAAATCAAAATGAAGAATGCCAAGAATTGAAGTCGGTTCTCATATCTAGTTTTATTTGCATTCTGTTGCAAATAATTAGCCATATGCATTCACTGATGATATAGGTGACATAAGATCCTAAAATCCTGTAGTAAATGTGCTAGAGAGAATGGAGGTACCAAATGAAACCATTCAAACCCCTTCAAGAGAGAATGGAGGTGCCTCTACTAAAGAAGATAATGTTTATAGTAAGTGTCCAAGGAAGAAAAAGGAGAGGCCTGCTAAAAGACAATGAATGTAAATCAACTGAGGTTAATAAACACCAAATGGATGTTGAACATCTATGATCCAGCACTCAAGTGCGCACTACAAATGAAGCTGCAGAATTAGACCACCCTACTCATAAATTATTGGGAAATATATGGAGTTTTTAGGGCAAATGTTTCCACTAATGATATTGATTTGTGAGAATTAATGCTACAATTTGTCGACACTCTTAATGATTACCATTCTAGATCAAGACCAAAACCCTCGCTAGGTTGAGTATGTTGATACTCAAAGTGGTCGATCCATGAAGCTGCAACTAAAGATAATGGTCTTCGCTTAGGTTTGGAAGTAATAACTTCCCTGTCAATGTTCTTTGTAAGAATATAATGGAATATGAGTACATTCCATGAGGTGGTGAACTAGCGAAGGGTGTAGCATAAGGGTTCATGCAGAAACCCAACATCAATATTGATGTAACCTACCGATGGGTATGTGTGGAAAAAGTGTCCAATGTAATTGACAAATAAGAGAATTGGATAGATTCAGCCATATATATACAAGATGGACCTCATAATCTGAATTGATATAAAATCACAATACATATTGTGTACCTCTCGAGTTATTCTATGATTTGAAATGGAAAAGATGTTTGTGGAAGAACTTGAAATGGTTAAGTTGTTTGTGAAACAACGCATGCATGAGTTCATAATGTTTGATGGAAACTCTATGCTTTGTGTTCATTATGAAACCTCACTCAGGTTTATAATCATATCCAAAAAACACATATTAAAGAAATGACAGAATTAGGGATGAATGTATTCCTTATGGAATGATATCAGTCATCTAATATCAATGTTTGAGTGATGTTAGATAAACATATTCATAACAAACTTGTGGTCGCTGCCATAAAAGAGAATTCTTCCA
>VSTD030004557.1:0-10229 GCA_008808055.3 Sporobolus alterniflorus
CCTTTTCATTTCACTATACAAATTTTGAAGCCCAAGTGTTCGCTTGAACTTCAGAAAAGAAAATTTAGAATTTTTGTCCCTTTTCTTCTGGTTGGTTGTTAGCATATATACATTTATTAAGAGACAAACTCAGTGATGTTCAACTGTACGTGAAGTGTTCCTAGAAGTTTATGACTTTAGGATAATGTGCTGAGTTTCAAACAAAAAGGGTAAATGCGATTATATTCATGATGAACATTCATTATCTTATAAAACTTTAAATGATAGTAGTTATATATGGAAGATTTAGGAGGTTTGACAGCTTTATCATTAGCATGTTTGATAAATTCAGAAGCTCAGTCGTATTTGAATGCTAGATGATCCCATGGCCAGATCATGGATGCTGCATTGAGAGAATTGCCTTAATGTAGTTTTCTTCTAACCTGATTCGTTTGGCTGTTGTTTTGTCATTTTGTCTACATGTGCATCATGTATATATGTATGTATCACTTACGACGCATTATTAAGTGGTTCTGTTGGATGAGCAGTCCAAAAATCTGGTACCAGCTCTTAGAGCAATTTTTTTTTACGTTCATCACACTCAGAACGATTTTTTCTAGTCCTCATGAGTTACTAATGCTGCTAACGCATCTGTAACTATTCCATTCGTGTACACAGTTTTAACCTTCCATCATTTTATTCTAGCAAACTTTTATTGAGTGTCTTAGTCCTGACATCTTCCAGGAGGAGCTAGTGGCATTGGTCTGGAGACCTCAAGGGTCTTTGCCCTCAGGGGAGCCCATGTCATCATTGCCTCCAGAAACACAGAGGCTGCATCAAAAGCCAGAAAGACCATCATGGAGACAAACCCAACAGCTCGTATTGATGTTTTGAAGCTTGACCTCAGCTCCCTCAAGTCTGTCAGGGCTTTTGCCGACCAGTTCAAGTCGATGAATCTTCCTCTGAACACTTTGATGTAATCACCTTCACATCTTCATGCACTTTCCTTTCTTCAATTTTGAAATTGCCTTTGTGTTGGTTAAATTTCTTTTCAGCTTAGGTTATATCAGTTACAAATCTATTTTTGCGCTTCTCTTGTCTATGTTACGCTGAATCAAGTTTCTGGAATCCTTTCCTTTCTGCAGAAACAATGCAGGTGTAATGTTCTGCCCTTTTCAACTGTCTGAAGATGGAGTTGAGATGCAATTCGCCACAAATCATCTTGGTATGTCTGCTCTGTCAACATGCATTGCTTTACTAAAATCGTTGCCTGGTACTGACAGTTGTTTGATCAGGGCACTTTCTGCTTACCAACCTCCTCCTTGATAATATGAAAGCCACTGCTAAGTCTACTGGCATTGAGGGCCGGATTGTGAACTTGTCATCTGTTGCCCACTTCCATACGTATCCAACGGGGATTCAGTTTGATAAAATCAACGACGAGAAAGTGTATGTATTATTTATGGTTTTTCAGGGCAGATCTTATGTTGATTGAACTTCAAGTAATGGTCTTTTATTTTCAGATACAATGATAAAATGGCATACGGACAATCTAAACTGGCGAACTTACTGCATGCGAAAGAGCTCTCTAGACGGCTTAAGGTATTATTTTGTTCCCCAATGTTGGCCTTCTTTCTTCTTATTTTTACATGGATACAAACCTGAAGGCAGGCGTTTTGAATCAGTCATGATGGTGTTGCCTGCTGCACTATTATGAGCTATGATGTTAACCATAAAATTGTTTAGGATCTAGCTCTCTTTGGCTTGATCTCTATCATCATTTAATTCCTTATTTCACGGTCTGAAACCATTATCATCACTGTCCTGTATATTTAGTTGTAATTGTCAACTGATGGGCACTCCTGGTTATTTAGTCTTGTGCCGTCTGGTAAGTATTTCATTCTGATGCTTCATTACTTCTATATGCTATTGAAACAGGAAGAGGGAGCAAACATTACAGTTAACAGTGTGCATCCTGGATTGATCATGACAAATCTAATGAGGCACTCCTTTATTCTCATGAGTATGCTTTCATGCCTCTCTCCTCACATATAATCTGATGTTCTCAGGTAATAGCTATGAAACTCACGTCTTTCCACAATGTTCTGAAACACATTGTTTTCACATGCAGAGACCCTTCAAGTTGTCACTTACATTCTGTGGAAGAATGTACCCCAGGTTTGAACAAGATCATAGCTATTCTTGCCCTTGTTCCCAACAGTCAATTCATAACAGTGACCGCAACTATATCTGAAAACAAATCACTGAAATTGTCGCAGCACCCCAAGTATTGAATGCGGTACCATTTCACAATTTCTGTTCTGAAATCGAAGTTTTACATTTTCAGGGAGCGGCAACTACTTGTTATGTAGGGCTGAACCCACAAGTCAAGGGAGTGACAGGTAAATACTTCGCTGACTGCAACGTGGAAAAGACAAGCAGACTGGCGAAAAGCGAGGAGTTGACAGAGCAACTCTGGGACTACAGCGAAAAGCTGCTGATCAAGTCGGCAAAATGAGAGCCGAAAAAGTTGTGGTTCTGCTTCTGCTTGGTATGTGGTCTTGGCAAATGTGTAGCATTGGTCATAGGAACCTGTGTGTGTGGTGGAACTCAAAATGTTGGCAAATAAATCTCCATGCTTGTCTAGAACCTGGCAAATACCAACCTGTACTCTTGTTAGTATCAGTTCCGTAGGTGCAGTTCAGTTCTGGATTGAAACAATCTTGTCCTGGAAACCGTCCTGCTTGAGGACATATGCCTTCCTGAAACTTCTTTTCGTGTCTCAGTATCTGAATTTTGATGGCGTACATGTTGCTCCATTCTGCACAACATTTGTCAATTGTCTCCCTCTACTTTCTTGCAACTAGTACACACGGCAATGTCAAAGAATGTAGTACATTACGAAACATTACTGCTTTTTATCCTATATGACGAGCATCGTGGGCTCACAGCCTACACAAATTCCATGGTGGCCACCGCCGTCTCTCCATCATCCTCCCACACCCCGACGGCCGTCGTGAACCAGACGGCCCCAGCCACCACCACGACAGCGAACACGAGCGGCACGATGACGTCAGGCGGAGCCCTGCCGAACACACCGGCGGGCAGGCAGACGACGTCCCACGGCAGCCCGTCGAGGGGCAGGCCCACGCTGGTCCCACCGGAGCACGCCCGTGCCAGCGGCGTGCCTGGCACGACCGCCCAGACGAACGCGAGCTCCGGCGCGAACGCGGCCACGGCCGTGACACCGTCCACGCAGCGGCGTAGAGCAGCAGCGAGCGGCGCGGGAGGAGACCGGCGAGGGAGGGGAAGGCCATGGCCGCCGTTGTGAAGCTTCATTGGAACGCGCCATGCATGGTGTCGAGGTATATATAGGCGGGTGTTGCTGGTTTGGGTGGAGGGGATTTGGCGGGAGAGCAGGTGACCGGTGGTGGCACTTTGTCTAGTGCGTTCAAGCTTGAGCTGCTCCGCAAACAACAAGGCCCACCTGCTCTGCTCTACCTCGACGTGCAATATGAGTAAAGTGACACATCCAGAATAAAATAATGTTCCGAATTCGTAAAAGAAATACAAAGATGCATCGAATCTGGGATCTTACAATTTCTATGTACTGTTGTTGGGCAACCAACCAACACAGACTTCCATGAACTGCCGAGCAGAAAAGAAATTCCGTGAACGTACCCGGAATTTGGTGTTCTTCGTTTTCTCAGCCATGGTAAAAGTAGCAGGAGTTTGTTTTTCTTCAGGGTCCGGTTTGTATAGATTTCCAGAGCCTCTAGCGCGTTGTCTGCATGTATTTTTTTAAACACAGTATAAATATAGATATTCATATATATATTATCACTTACCTTTATGAATATATGCATTTACCTCTATAAATATATGCACTAGCATTCTATTTCTATGAGCATCTCTAAAAGACTGAATCAACTTAATCTTACGATTTACAGAGTTGATCATCAAAAGCGTCTTACTGTTGATGAGGATATCGTCTCTCACTAAAAAAAATAATTAACTGTAAATACAACACTCATATCAAATCTGAGATTTAAACTTAAATGAGTTAGTTTCACCACTATGAGTCTAACAAGTTGAGCTAGACCCACTCTAACATGTAAATTTTTTTGTGCCTAAATGTTGCATGTACTTGTTGTAATCATATGGACACAGACCATGGGTAAAATAATGTTTTCAAATCTTACATTAATTTTGGGAAACACTGAAATTAATGCATATTTTGCATAGTAAACAAATACTCCCTCTGATTCCTTTATAATTGTTCGTTGGCTAATTCAAAAATAAATTAGTCAATGACAAGTAAAAAAAATGGTATAGTACAAATTAGTTTATTCATAGAACTGACATATCTGAAACGAGTTGTGCTTCCCTGCTTCCACACCGTCAATTTGTTATTGATGTTTGTATTATGTTTGCGTCAGCTGGGCCGTATCCTATGTGAATGCTCGGTCCAGCCCGTGGTTCACACAGGTACTGTAGTAGTATTGTTCATACAGTATTGTAGCACCACCGGTCCTGTAGCATTCCGTCCAGCGCTCATGAGAATTGATGGATTTTTTTCCTATCAGAATTGTACTGATCAATTCTGAAGCAGAAGTATATTCTAGGTACATTTTAACTTTTTTCTTATCGAAATCTAAATTTAATTGAAAAATATGCAACTGTTTACATGACACCCATCAGCTATAAATAACAATACAAATAAGCAAATGCTTAAAATAAGATAAATCCACTGCACTTTAGATGAGAGATTTGGAATTCTTGCCTGTCCAGCAGTCTGGTTGGCAGTTATTCCAACCTAAACATTGGCTCGATTTGTCACTCGATGAATCACATACTTGATTTCCTTGCAATTATCCAGTTTTTACTTGTTTTTATTTTATTTTCTTGCCTCAAACCCCATTTTAATTTCTATATGTTTAGTAAGTTTAGAATCCAACAAACTTAGTAAATTTGACCATCCGACAAAACAAAAACTGGGTTTATTAAATCAACTTTGCAACGTCATGCTCCCCCAACTGTTACAGCAGAGCTGGGTGATATGTGAATATTACTGAATCAAAGATTAATTTCCAATTAGGGAAATAACATGACTGCCCCATGCTTGATTAAGTTGACCATGAAGAAGCCATGTTCACATAGGCAGCCGTTTAAGTTGACCAAAGTGGATTAGTAATGGTGTTGATTGTTACAAGTAAAAAGGAATGGATGTAGTAAAAAAATTGCAGGTTGCCCAAGGATTTCCTGAAACAGAGAACTATGGTCGAGGTCAAACCTGGAAAGCCGTGCAAAAACTCCCTACCATCATCCGCTTTGCCAGGTCAAACAATGAAGAAATACTATGAACGATGCATTGAACAATTTTGCCAAAAGAAGCATAGAGCGACATCTCACCAATCACGCATCGGGAATCAAATCTGATACGCACCCATACAGCAGCACGTGCTCATCAACAATCAACAGCATTACCAATAAGCTGCTCCCCTGCTTTAACCAAGAAGGGCCTTTGCCTGCCAGCAAGCACTTCGCGCCGCCATGGCTGTTCTAGTCGTGAACTTGTTGCCTTTCGCCATTGCCGCCGCCCTGATCGCTGTGGCGTCCGGTGGAGTGCTAAGCAGCGATGATGAGGCACTGCTCGCTTTCAAGGTGGGGCTCGCTGACCGGAGCTCCGGCGTGCTCGCCTCCTGGAATGGTAGCAACGGATTCTGCCGCTGGAAGGCGTGGCGTGCAGCCGCGGCAGGGTGGTGTCTCTGATCTTGCCCTTCTACGGCCTCGCCGGCACGCTCTCCTCGGTCATCAGCAACCTCACGTTCCTGCAAACGCTGAACCTGAGCTTCAACTGGTTCCAGGGGGAGGTCCCGGCAAGCATCGGCCGCCTGGCTCGTCTGCAGACGCTTGACCTGAGCTACAACGAGTTCTCTGGTACGCTGCCTGTCAACCTCAGCTTCTGTACCAGCTTACTGTTCTTGAGGCTCGGCAGCAACCGGCTCCATGGTGGTATCCCCGTTGAGCTCGGTGACAGACTCACAAGCCTTGAGATGCTTTCATTGGGAAACAACAGTTTGACGGGTACGATCCCAGGATCACTAGCCTCCTTGATCTGACTACAAACCAGCTGGAGGGTCTGATTCAACCTGCATTAGGAAATATCCGAGGCCTGCAGTTCCTTGAACTCTGGCAACAAGCTCTCGGGTGAGCTTCCACATTCCTTATACAACTTGTCCTCGCTGAAGGTCTTTGAGGTAGGAGAGAATATGCTGTCTGGAACTATTCCTGCTGATATAGGTGAAAGGTTCCCAAAAATCAAAACACTTATCTTTTCTAGTAACCAATTCAGTGGAGTCATCCCACCATCACTCTCCAACCTCTCTGCTCTCTCACTGCTTAGCCTTGACACTAACGGTTTTAGTGGATATGTACCTCCTGCTTTGGGGAGATTGCAAGGTCTCACTGACTATCCTCTTGTATAGCAATAGGCTAGAAGCGAATAACAGGAAGGGTTGGGAATTCATCACTTTCCTGACAAACTGCAGCCAGCTCCATCTATTGGTTCTTGGCAACAACTCTTTCAGTGGGGAACTGGCTAGCTCGATTGCAAATCTGCCGAGAACTCTAGAATATCTTTATTTGGGGGACAACATGATTTCTGGGGCTATCCCATCGGACATTGGCAATCTGGTTGGTCTGAAACTACTTGAGATGGCGAATAATTCCCTATCCGGAGCGATTCCAGATAGCATTGGCAGGCTAGAAAACTTGGTTGAGTTGGGCCTTTACAACACTAGCTTGTCTGGCCTGATACCGTCATCAATAGGAAATCTCACACAGCTGAGTAGGCTTTATATGTACTATGGCAACTTGGAGGGGCCAATTCCATCAAGTCTCGGGAAATTGAAGAATTTGTCTTTGATCTTTCAACAAATAGACTCAATGGTTCAATTCATATAGAGGTGTTAAAACTTCCTCAACTTTCTTGGTACTTAGACCTGTCATACAATTCATTATCTGGACAACTTCCAACTGAAGTGGGTAGCTTGGTAAACCTTAACCAACTGATTCTGGCAGAAAACCAGTTGTCAGGCACCATACCTGACAGTGTTGGGAATTGCATATTGTTAGAGCAGTTAGACTTGTCATACAACTCATTATCTGGGCAACTTCCAACTGAACTCGGTAGCTTGGTAAACCTTAAGCAACTGAATCTGTCAGGAAACCAGTTGTCAGGCACCATACCTGACAGTGTTGGGAATTGCATATTGTTAGAGCGGTTAGACTTGTCATACAACTCATTATCTGGACAACTTCCAACTGAACTCGGTAGCTTGGTAAAACCTTAACTGACTGATTCTGTCAGGAAACCAGTTGTCAGGCCCCATACCTTAACACACTCTGGGCATTTCTGCAAGAGGCTGTTTCCAGCAACACATGACCTCATGGTCACAAGGCAACAGTTTTACCGATGCACTAACATGAGAATATTATCAATGTTTGAAAGATTCAAAAGGCTCAACAGTGTAAGAGATTCCATTGGTTATGCTGCTACAAGTAATTGATTCTTCTTGGGTTTTTTTTTCTTGTAGCTACAAATGCTTCTTATGATCAGTTATCATTGCACATTTTGAGATGGAGTAGGGGGAATCCCAGTTAAAAAAATGATTGCACATTTTGTAAAAACCTACAAGTAATGATTTGTGGCCTTTTTCATATTGTTGATTTGTAACGTTTTACTTGAAGAATCGCAGTGGATATCATGTTCAGAGCCTCAATGGATCTATGTAAGTACACGGAGGATGCACTTAGCGAAAGAGCCTTGGCATTGCTGATACTAGAATTTGGCTGCATGTAGAATACACGAATAGCAAAATGAAGCTTAAAATAAAAAATTGTAATAGAAAAGTATCTAGTTATTACCTGAAATAATTGAAGCCATACATACTTTCTGAATTAGAACCTCCAATCCCATATTTAGGTAGCATGCAGGCATCATGCTCGTGATGCAGCAGATAATCGAAATAGCAACATACAAGCATGCTGGTGTACACAACCTCAATATTTCAGAATCGGCCAGAAACTGGGCATGCCGCATGGCATTGGTAAGCAGCTCCATACAGTTTTACACCACCTCAAGATTTCAGAATGTAACTTCACAGCTCTCGCTCACAGAGCACGGCTCCTCTGCAAGTTTAGAACAGACGTTTGAGAATGCCAGGACAACTAATGCAATGTAAAATGTACAACCACCAAAATGCGACTTGGCACTTTCCAGCATGCATGAGCAACAGAAATTACGAGGGAAACTTCGAAACACTACTGAAATTTCGCAATTTAAACCAAAGAGTGCAGGTAGAAGGCACATGACACTTCTGCTCCAGACATTTAACTCTCTTTCTGTACAATCATCAATTTAGTCGTAAGCATATCACAATCAGAGAAAAGCCATCGTATAACACAAATTGCACAGTTACTAATTAGTATTTCAAATCCGTGGGACACCACACAGGCGCTCCAAAGCACCATCAAAATTATTATAGTTAGACAGATACCCAGCTACAGAAGAATTTGCATCTGCATCTACCCATTTCATTTTCCACTATAATGCTACAGTTGGTCAGGTCTTACCAGATAACTGAACCACAACTACCAACCCCTAGTACTTCGAGATGGCACCTGAGGCAACCAAGGAGGATGTTAACTCTGAGATGGCCTTACCGCTGTCGAGGCGGTCGGATGTCGCGGGAGGTGTCGGTGCGTAGATTTCGACTGTCGTAGTATAGGGGGCCTAGCGGGCGAGGCAGAACTGCGCTGCGCGGATAGGTAAATGCTTCTCCACATTGGGCTTCCTCCTCGCCGAGGCCTTCTCTGCGGGCTTCGTGCTTCTCCGCCATGCGAGCCATGGAAGCCGTCGCTCAGATGGGGAAAAGCAGCGGCAGATCTAAAAAAATCCATTTCCATGGCTTGTCATTTTTTTCCTCCAATTTCTTTTTGACACATACTCTAAAAAATTATATGATACTCTAAGTTAATTTTCCTCCAAAAAGTACATAGATACAAGTTCGTTTAGAATTTTCAAAGTTAATTTCTTATAGCTTTGACCATCTAAATGGCTAAAAAAACTATGTACAGTACGGGTTCATAACAAAAAAAAACTCGACCAAGCAAAACCTCAAGGTATATTTCACATCAAGATACAATATTTCTAGTTTAAATTGCTCCAAAGGTTGCGTAGTCATTAAGTGCTGTTAAATGTTAATACAACAATTCATTACATGAGGTTGATGATATTATGAAATTACAGCTATACAACTCTAACTATTTTCAATATAATATATATTTGTATAGGTATATTTGGTCAAAATGTCATATTGGCTACGGTGGCTCATTAATAGACATATATTAAAGATAGGAGGAATTTCACATTTCTTGTGGTCTACGAGAAGGCAAGAGCCGTCTACGAGAAGGCAAGGGCTAAAACTTATGTGTTTGTAGTATATAAGGAGAAAGGAATCCCCCGGATTGTGACAGAGGTAATGATAGTGTGGGTGGCAATCGATCCATGGCCACCCAAAAAAAATGAGAAATGGTTTTGAGAAAATTATGAATCGAGAGATTAATAATAATATTATATTGGAATTTTGAAAAGTAGGATTGCATATATATATATGCATATTTGGTATAGATAATAATCTCGTGAAGGCAGGTAGTAGCACTCCATACTCCATTCCGTTAAGGTCACGTCGTCAGCATCATCATCTATAACAACACCAATTCTAGGCGTCATATAGCAAAGCAAAGCAAGGCGTATGGTCACAGGGCCAACACCGCTCCAGCTATCCAATCCAGCAGCCGACGAGGCCAGCCAAGCGGTCGTGGATCCAGGTTTGGCCATGATGCCTGCTCTTCCTATTCATCTTTGTCGCAGCTCTCTCCAGTCCATGCTCTGGTCGCAGCTATAGCCGCCTGCGGCCCCGTCCACTACTCGATTTCATGGCCTGCTAGCTCAGAGGCTTCGGCGGCCACCGCCTACGCCACACACGAGGCGAGGTCTCGACCCCCGGTAGCTTCACCCAGTCCCAGTCCTCTTGCTCGAGACATGGCTGTCTTTTCCCAAGTCTCCTCACCATCAAGAGTCCGAATTTATTTAATTAGTGTCTCGTAACATGTAGTTATTTGCTCTGCATTTCTCACTAACGCAGGATGCTTTCATCATCTAGTCACATATCTTTAGTTCTAGC
>VSTD030004558.1:0-10229 GCA_008808055.3 Sporobolus alterniflorus
GGGTAACAAGCAAATGGATGGACAGGGAGATGGGGACTGAATGAAAATTTGGCATTTCTCTTCCACAGCGAATATTGATATTTTTTTGAGCGAGCATATATTCCTCTGTCTACACAGTACTGTACCATGCTGTGAGTAATTCAGATTTAATGCTCTCAAAAGGCCGTTTAATTATCGTATTAAATTTGAACGTGCACAATTAAGTTGCTCAGTCCGTTTAGTTCACTTGAAACACAGCTAGCGCAATTTCGCGACTAATTATCCATGCAATGAAAAATATTAATAATTCTCCACATGGATCTTGGCTAAATGAGACGACAGACCACTTTGTATTACGAGCTGGGCTGCTGGCTGGATCCGGACGTCCGCAGTATAATTCGCGCATTGATCTTTATCAAAAGAACGCATTTACGTTATGCGAAATTAGCACACGACGTCTGCTTAAAATAAACCGCAGTGCGCTGGACTAGTCCCGGCCGGCCACACTGCTGATAGATACGCAGCCCAGCCTGGATCTCCCTATTTGTGAAGGCAAGTGAGACAAGCGTGCCGGCCTCCCGTGTGTCCATGGAGGCGTGCACGGCCTCTCTGCGTCGGGGGTGGATTAGATGGAACCGTTTCAGTGTCTGAATTTAGCAGGCACGTTAGCATCACCGGCCGCGTTGGCGGCGCCGGGCTGAAAACGCTTCCGATCCGTTTAGGATCGGAGTCCTCGTCCTCGCAAGTTAATTTGACCGCTACGTACGCGGTCCGGTTTCGAGCATGTGATTTTGCACTAATGGTACGATCAGTAACTTCCGTCTCCAAATCGAGTCATTGCAGATTAAAGACGTACGGGTCTGAACGGGACGTGTCGCCTCAACGCGGTTGTTGGTGAAATTTGCTTTGGGTTTTGGACATATCCATTTGCTTTGCGAGAGGGGATTATTGACGACCTGCGGCGGGTGACACGATTGGTCAATAATTCGTAGTATCCCGTCGTCCTAATTAAAAAAAATAAGCTTGCATCAGATGTAAGAGCGTTCACGAAACCCTGATGGAGACTTGTACTGGCCTTCGCACGTCGTCGATGGAGACGCGCGCGCGCCGCACCCAGATGAAGAAAGAACCACGTACGTAGAAACAGCTAGCTAGCGGGGGGTCTGCCCGGCCACTTACGCACACTGGTTATTGGCTAGAGCGCCGTCGAGCGAGCGGCGCGCGTGCGTGCGTTCGAGGCAAGCAGCGTTCTCCCGCGCGGCGCGAGCGCGACAGAGCGAGCGGCGCTCCGACCCTGAGCCGCCGCTGCTTACGCGCGAATCGCGGGCGCGATGGACCGATTGGTCGGCGCGCGCGCGAGCGAGCACGTACGCTAGCTATCTTCCTGCTCTTGGTGGACGGAGGAGTGGTGGGGGCACACACTTGCTTCCGCAGGGAACGGGAAAGGCGTGGACGATGCGACCCGGATGTAGAGGAAGCCTACTTTTCGCATATACGTAGAGGCTCTGACCTTTCGATCGCGGCTCCGAGTTTTCAAAGAAATGTGTGAAAAAAGTAAATCACTGGAGCAGTCTTTTTCGACCTCTCCGTTGCTTCAGTCTTGTTCTTCGTGGTCGGGCCAGTCTTTTCTCTCTCTCTTTCACGTACATGCACACCAGCAAATCGAAAAAGTAAATCACTGGAGCAACAAGTACATACCCTACTGACTATTGATGAATCACTACTACTGAAATGATAAGGACCTGCGCGCGTTGTTTGTGCCTGATGTGTGTTCCATATGACAAAGTAGAGAAATCTTTGCTGGCATTATATATAGTAGCCTAGCTAGTTTAAGATAGATAGATATACAGAGCTTCTCTATATATCATTTAATTCTCATGCTTGCAGATAAAACATACAGCAATTCAATTATACACTACTACCTCCAGAGATAAGAAATTAAACATACCTAACTGTTGATTGATGACTACTACATATTTATTTCTCCCCCGGCCCGTCAAATTAAGCCCTCAGGAAGCAATCACTAAAGTAAATGAAAGAATCCAAAATATGCCAGTAGCAGTTTATTATGTCATGAAAACACGACATGACGACATCTATAGAACATCTACTCCCCTCCACTTCATTATGTAAGCATTTGAAGGGTTTGATTTTTTTTCTTCCCACAATGTGTAAGCATTTTTAGGGATAAGACAAAAACTGGTGGGTTGATGGGTGGTGGATAAGGAGTTGATGAGTTACATAGAATCAAATGTACAATTGACAAATTTTCGCCTTGTGGTTCTAGAAATGCTTATATTTTAAAAGAGGTGGAGTATCTAGCTAGCAGCAGCAACATGGTGCATGGTGGTCAGGTCCAACCATACCGTCCTATACCCGATGGATTGACGGACGAGTTGCAACAATTCTCACTGCACCTGTGGTGTCAGTTGGATCGTCCGTGCATGGCAAGTCAAAGTCTAGAGCATATTCTACGAACAGCTGCTTCCCTAGTTCATCTTGAATGTATTGATCTAGAGCACATGTATGACTTAAGCTGCACCACGATCCACGAACACTACAAGCTAATAAAACTCTTCCATTTCAGCATCACGCATGACACCTACGTGACGCCAAAAAAATCATTGCCGACAATGCCCAGGTCGTCGCGAGACGTGAAACAAAAATGCTATATATGGTTGCGTTGCCGGATCGACACAACAACAATCCACTGCAATTTGCGCCTAGAATATGCGGCGACTGTTCCGCCTCGTTAGCTAGGGGGGAATCCCCAACCTCCTAAACCAAATTAACAACGCTATAATAATAACTATGCTACGATAAGCAGAGCTATTAAGTTGATGATCTTCTTAATTACTGTGTGGAGGGAACACGTACTTCTTACAGGATAAGCCGGCTGGGGATTCCTTTCAATTGACTATATAGAGAGATGCACTGAAGCTTAATCTCTGCCCAATTTGCTGCCGGCCGGTTCAGAGCACGATGGACTGATGGTTTATTTAAGTTTTTTAGGAACACAGTACAAACGTAGATACTCATACATGTATGATTATTGGCTCCTATGAACACACACGTACACCCTACCTCTATGAGCACTTTTGAAAGACTGAATCGACTTGATCTTGATATTCATAAAATCGATAACCAAGAGCGCATCGCTGTCGACGGGGACGTCGTCTCCTACTGAAAGAATAATTAGCCGTAAATACAATATTCATGTCAAATCTAGAATTTAGACATGTTTGAATTAGTTTCACCACTAGGAATCTGACCAGCTGGACAAAGGCCGGTCTGCTGATGGTTTATTTAATTTCATCGTGTAGGTATATGTTTACGCTTGATTTCGTCAACAGTGCAGAAAGGCAGAGAGGTGTGGCGAAGACCGAATGAAAGGCACTGTCCTGCTGCTGCACGCTGACGTGGGAGGAATAATTTCAGTTGAGCGAGGGCGTTGGGGTTTGGACTCTAGTTTGGCAGTGCAAGCTCAGCTAGTAATAAGCTAGGCCTTTGTTATGTACCCTGATTGATACCTTGTGCTGCGTCGCGAAAGCAACTGGGGATCTGATATATGTTAGTCGTCGAGCGACGAACCGAACGCTCTAGATTGATAGGTGTCAAATCCACAGTGCGGGAAGAGAAAGTGCTTGGACTCCTTCCGAGAGCTAGCTAGTCCAACGGCGCGCGCGTCAAATCTGTGCGGTTCGTTCGCGCGCGTCGAGTTCTCGGTCGGCAAGCAAGGAGCAAATGAGGCAAGAATTGAAAGGGATGGGGTCTGTCGCGACGAACGGGCGGGCGAATTGAATGTGAATCCCATCGATCTCTGCCTTTCCGGTGGCCAACCGATCGGCTGATGTCTGCATGCACCAAAGCGAAAGCAGCCGCGTAACTGTCTTCTGTATGTCAAGGATGGATAGCAACGTGTTCGGCATGATGCTTTCGCGTGTGTGGGTCATTCTACTCCAATCGACTGAATCAATTTGCAAAGGCAGTTAGTGTGGATGGTTAACATTGATTATTGGCTCGTCCGAGAGACGTAGCTTGACTTTTATGGGGCTTGTGGCCGGTGAGGGGTGTCTTGCTTTTGGGGATTTTTCTTGAGACGCCAGTGTGTCTGCCGTCGTCGCCCTACACAGTTTCCTCCCCTAATATAATCGTGCCTTTTTGGGTGACATCCTTGGGTTGATTTCAGGGTATTTGAGCGAGACAGGCGCTGCAAAGTGCAAATTAAAGCCCCATAATGCGTGAGTTGATTTCTGCTGCAGAAGTCGTCTGGGAAGAGACTCGAGAGGTAAGGATAATCACAGCTCTCTTATTTTGGGCACACGAGCTTTCCAGCCTTTTCTGCCCAACAGCTAGCATGTATTGCCCACGCCCTCCGTATACTCAACTCAACTACTAGCTAGCCAGCAGGTTGTATTTAGTGGAAAGACAGATTTTACAGCAACCTAATCCCACCGTCTCTAAATATTTATCATGTTTGATTTTTTATATCAATTTTAACTATTTGTTTTATTAAAAAATTAAAATTATAAAAAATCAAATATAATATAATCTATTATATAAAATAGTTTAATTATATATTTAATTTTTTCATAACTTTAATTTTTTTAATAAAACAAATAATCAAGTTGCTATAAAAAATCAACCGTGGCAAACATTTAGAAACCGGGGTATTATCGAGCCTGACTTGGAGTGTTTCATCGAGGCGCCTTGAGAGGTGACTCTACATGCATGTACACGCCTTTGCCTTTTGCAGACCAGACAGAGTACAATCCGTTACATATTCGGCTGTTTTGGAATTAATGTTAACAAAAGAGAGTGTTGGAGATTGTGTCGGGCAGAATTGTTGACTGTTGAGCCCGAAAATCACCCCGATCTTGACTCTTCTCGATCGTCATGCATAGGCATAGCCTCGAGTACGAATAGATTTGGTTCGGGAAAAAAAAGTACGAGCAGATTGTATCTGTGCTCCGTCCATCTATCCATGGCTATGGTGTGTAGCAGCGTAGGCCATGTTGGGGCGGCTTGCGGACCGAATCCAACGCGGCAAAGGAAAAAAACAAGGGGAGGCCCGACCGCCGGCATCAAGCACCGTGACCGTGTGCCCGCCGACCACCAGCCCGATTCGTCGCCCAAACCCGTAGGCGTCCGCTTGCCACGACATGGTGCCGCGCCTACACCCGCCGCTAGTGCGCTCTATCTAGCACACTGCAGCTGGCGTGTGGTCTGCGTGCCGGACGAGAGGACAGACAACAAACAGGTCGTCAAACAAAAACTCTTATCACTGACCTCCTTTCCAATTCTTCTTTTAATTTTCTTTTCTTTTTTATTAAAAATAATATCTCTATCCGTGACGCTCTGCACACTAGAGAGGAGGAGGAGCTGCCATCGCGACACATGGCAGCGCCATGACCCCGAGCAGTGTTGCTCCGATCCAAGCACGCGTGAGCGCGACCCCGATCGGCATCACTGTCACACGAGCCGCGTGCTCCACCAGTAGAGAAACCGAGACTTGCACGTAGGATCCTGACAGGTACTACAATCTTTGTTACGAGCACGCCGCATCATGTCAGCAACACACCGTCATCATACTCTTCTTCTTATGGCCACGCGACACGAGTCACGGGGATCAGTAGAGAAAACAGAGATTTAGACACACAGTGGTCGCTGATCTGATGACATGCACTATTATTACTTCCAAGAAACATGACATGTACGGGCCGGGGCTCTGGGCGCATCTTCTTCTGATCTCCATCCAGTTATTTTAGGATTGATCTCCGATAAGGTCTGGACCCGGGTATATAGCTAATTAGAAAACGCTACCAAAAAGCAGGGTTCAGTGCAAAGATTATGATGTGGTTGCCCTGACGCACACACTAAACTTGCCCTTGTTGCCGGGTTCTGCTGCTAACCAACTGGTCAGCGAATCACCTCAATCATCTTAAAGGTGACCGAAATCCTGCTCCAATCTGGGCCCTGAGCACAAGACACCGTCTGCGAGCAGGCTGTCCGTGCCTGGTCCGTTTACTTGTGGTGCACCATGAGTGGCGGCTTATCCGTTCAAGATTCCGCCGGGGGAAAAAAATTCCACACGCGCAATTCTCATCAAAATTCCATACGCCGCACGCATTGCCGATCGCATCAAACTGTCGTAAACCGGCCGTCGTCTTTACCTTGAAGCCACGGCGTCCCCAAGGCGGCAGCGCTTCTTCTTCCACCACGGCTTTTATCAAACGGGGAAAACTGTACGATCCGCGGCTGACTTCATGAGTTCCTGACCTGTCGTTCCTTGGCTCCCAAATCTCTTTTGCTCCAAGCTATTACAGCTACAGCTTGTCAGCGGTGTTGACCTTGCACGGTGCTAGCAGAACCCGGGGTGAAGCGGGAGCCACCGGTATCAGTATCACCGGTTACCTGCTGTGCTCACCACCACTGCTTCTCATTTTCTTCCAACTCGAGCCGTGTATGCAGACTTTTTCGCGAATATGCAATGTGACTGGGCCGCCTCGCTTGCTTCTCTCTTCTGCCCTGCTCGCTGCTTCGAATTTTGCCTTTTCCTCTTCCAGAACCCGAACAGCAAGTTCTGTCAACTGAGAGAATCCATCGTCAGCCTAACTTGCTTGCTTGTCAGATTGAGTACCTTGTGTACGGGTAAAACAGATTGAGATCTTATCTACCGCCGACAAGATTGCTGTAAAATTTTGTCACGCTATCCCTCATTCCTTTCTGGGAACAAAATCAACAATGTTCATCCGTTACGGTTCATGCCTAGAGTCCTAGAGGCTAAGCCGGGCTGTGAGTGGTGCAGCCATCCCATTGAAGTGATCATGCACCTAGACATGACTCCGCGACCCAGGCAGATAAGCTTCATAGATCAACTCGCCTTTTTGGAGAAAATGATGGACCCTTTTATGCAGTGCAGCAGCATGATTCTGATATGACAGCTTAATACCTGATTCCTCTGGACTGAACATGCAAGTTGAGTGCTAAATAATCGACAAGCAATCCAGTGGCAAATGAGGGCCCCTCAGTACAGTCATATTGCATCATCTAGTGTACCAATGGGGAGAATTCCGTCAGCAGATAGAGGCCGGACGTAGGGATTAAAAACAGGATGTTCTCGATACTTTAGCAACATAATTGACAAAATTCTTTAGCATCATCTATGACGATTTGTCCCTGAGCAGCCAAGCACAAAATCTGCTTTCGTCTGGTGATGAGTTGTTGATGTCTCAGTAGTTAGCTCTGGAGCAAAAAAAAAAATCACGAGATGCCATGAAAAGTTTATTCACATGGCTATGAACAGTTTATGGGGCCAATTGCATGGTTTCATCAGGCAGGGAGATAACTGCAGTTATGCCCATAGTGAACAAGGAAAGATTGCATGCCTGCAGAACATTGAGGTGTACAAGCACATTAATCTACATAAATAAAACATATGGCAAAAGCTAGCCCTTCTAATCCTGCACAAATCAAACCTGCCAGAGGCTCACTTCCTGTGCTTTGGTTCAGTTTAAATGGAGCTTAGGTTTCACCTTATGCTTCAGACTTATCTTCAGATCTCAATTTTCCGTTCATGTTATCAAGATAACCCTGTTCACAGAAGGATCATTCTCAATTTCAACTGAATGAACTACATAATTTCATTCATGAGTTCCAGTGGATAGTGTGATATATGTAACAAGTAAACTTTTTTCCTAGAATACAACAGTAATTAAAGTAAACCAGTTATTTGGAGTGTGTACCTGAAGTATGCAAACTGCAGCAAATTTATCTGTCATTGTTTTCACCTCATCCCAATTTTTTAGATCCAGAGGATGTAAAAGGGCTTCTACACACTGTAGAGAAGATAACAGGGGAATCAATAAAAACCACTCCACTAAACAGAGAACCTCAAAAGAGGGTAAAAGATGTATCATACATGAGTGAACTATACCGCTATGAACCAAATAACAGGAAAAATTGCATGTAGCATGACACAGTAACTAAATTTCTCATGTCGAGATGATAAATGGAGTTCACCTTTGAGGTGAAATTTTCATCCCAATATGTGTAGAACTGATCATTAAGTTTCCCAGTTTTAGAAAGTTCTCCAGCAAGAAGTCTTACATGAACCGCCTGCTTTGCAGAAACAAAACATTACAAAACATAAAGTGGAACAGAGGCAAACTGTACAAGAGCACGAAAACTTTACATCTGGACTTGGTTGACCATGAAGGTTGAATGGATAGCCCACGACGAATCCAACAAGGGAATACTTCGAAACCTATTCCAGTAAATAATTTTTGACATTTGAGCTAGGGTCATAGCTGATTAGCTGAAGAAGATTGGGAACGACTTGAACATGCCACAAATTAAAAGCTATGATCCAGTTAATTAACATGAGTCATCTATGCATAGAGCTTTACAGCACCGCAAAATAACTGTGGTCATTCTTCAGTGAATCATTTCTGACATGTTTACGGATTTATTTCAAAATGGATTCACCTTTTTCCATTGAGGGATAACAGATAAAAATTATCAGCACAACGAGAGTAAAGAAAGATAGACCATAGATAGATGGGAATATATTTGACTTCTCAGTGGAAACCACTATCACCAGAATTAAAAATTCTAAAACTAAAGGTACAAGCCACCTCGATTTACTGATACTCTTGTTGGATAGTGTTACACTTGAATATTATGGTAAAATAAATGAAATTCTAAAAATCAATCTACTTGGTCCAGTTTTGTTTTGATGTCGGCCTAACGACATCAAGAATACACAGGAGGCAGTAGTAATGAGGGCTTAACAAATTACTGCCACTGGGCATTTATCCCCCACTTTCCTCTTGGGTAAAGTCTGAATCCAGTTAACAACTTGTGAAAATAAGCTTGATAGACTATACTTAAAATGATGATGACCAAATGCTGAATAATTCTTTACAGAATACTAAATACTCAATAATTTTGTTAGGATTAACTTTTGACATAGCTGCAACAGATATAAAGTCCGATGACGAAGAGGAATGCTCAGCATACCAACGTTTTGAAATCATCTGCCATCAGGTTGATGTTTGTCTTTGTCCGATTCAAGACACTGAAAAAGTCATTCAATACTTACCTGATTAACTCAAGAAAAATCAAATGTTTAGCACAAATCAAATAGTTCATCAGAATAAATACATTTCACAGGATGCTACATAACTTGTGTTGTATATGTTGTGAACCACAATGCAGCGTTTTCCTCAAAATCCAAAGCTGCACACTACAATGCAGCGTTTTCCTCAAAATCCAAAGCTGCACACTAATATCCAAAAGAAGGATACAACAGGCTAACACCACAAATTGTTAACCAAGTAGCAGTAGCCTTTTGGACTGGTTATTCTTGAAAAATTGAAAATAAAAGGCAGCATTAGACAGACAATGACAAAGACATTGCCCAAATCACAGAATCGAGTGAGTAGTTTTCTAGCAGATCGATGATTCAGTTGTTACACAGCAAGTTTGTCGAATGAAAGATTTCACTTTGGAGTACACACATTGTTTCACACACATTCTGTGGTGCATTCTTACATTGTACTAGTCTATGCAGTAATTTGCACAATAAATGAACTGAATCTGTGTTACCTGTGTGCAAATGAAAAGATGAAAGGACATAACGCAAGGCCTCGAAACATAGAACTTGTACTGCAGAAGGCACCAGATGTAGAGGAAGCTCTTACCTCAGAGGCATAGCAATCCTGTTCGCCTCATCGGAAACGGACAGCCCGACGTACTTGCTACCGACGTCGAGGCCGAGCAGCCGCGCCGGCTTCTTCGTCGACCCGGCCTCCAGAACCTTTCGGAACAACTCCTCCGCTTTCAGAAGCCGCATGGTTCACCTTCACCGGGCCACAAAGGCATGCGATGGGGTCGGGGCAACGGCAAGCGAAGACGGCGGCGGCGTTAGGGGAAGGTGCATCAGGCTCCAGGGAAACAGAAGGAACTGAAACTTTCCAATTTGGACGGTTCATATCACTAGAAAACCATCCGACGGCAGACGGGGCACGACGGGGCTCAAAGGCAGTTCAGAACCAGAACTAGATGCCCCACCCCCACACTACACACAACTCCGCCACGGTCGTTGCAGACGAGTGAAGCTTCCATGGCGGAGGCGGCGGCGAAGGAGCAGCCAAGCCCCACGGCCTCCCGCCCCGTCCGCTGCATCGTCCAGCTAGGTGCTCTCCCCTCCTCTCTCGCGCCATCCGCGGAGCGATGCGTGATTTCCC
>VSTD030004559.1:0-10229 GCA_008808055.3 Sporobolus alterniflorus
GGCTACTCTGAGTCCAAGGTGGATATCGACGATGCGGCTGCCCTCGAATTTCAGACAGACATGGCTCCTCTCGAATTGGAGACGAATGCGGCTCCTCTTGAGTTGGAGACGGAGACAGACATGTCTCAGAAAATATCGAAGTAGGAGTGGTATTCAGTTGAATAGGAGTGGTTGACGCTGAAGCTATTATTGATGGGTCAACATCAATAGAAGTACTTCTCCGCTAAACCCTTCTAATAATTGCATCCCACATAGTCAGTGTCATCTCGTCTGGTGGCACTTCCAGCTTTAGGTCTTTTGAATTATTATGCTCCATGTCCACCTTGACCACAGCATAGGATGATGCATCGATCTGGACGTCGTGAAGCATGGTCTGACATGGATACACTAGCCCTCTCCTGGCCTCCATTCGAAAGCTTCCTCTAACCAATAAAATAAGGTTGCATGCTATTGGTTGAGCCAAATTATCTATTGTGTCCGGCTCAATTGAAGGCAGAGGTTGCTCATGGCCCTCTATGAGTCCAGATGCAGGTACCTGATGCTACCCCTATGGTCGTCCACCCGTAGCTATAGAGGTAAAGCTGCTCCTACGCCCTTCATCACTCATGACTCCATCAATGTCAGGGAATTGTATTCCCTGAGCCTCTAATATAGACCTCAGGTCTCCTAGAACCTCCCTTCTCAGCTGTCTTTTCAGCTCCTCCACATCAATCTGTGGTGTCGAGGTTATTTTTCGATTCTGATACGTAGATTTGTATTCTGAAAACCCCTCCTTTCAGCTCAACTTATTGGAAACACCACGAACACGGCCTCGTTGCTCCTTGTTTTGTAGGGCCTTGGTGAGGGCGTCATTTTCATTCTCACCATTTGATTCTTCGCTGCTCTCCCTCAAGGCCCTTTGAGCTACCTCCGAGGTGCTCTAGCTGTAGAAGCTGATATCGCCTGACTCTGACAGCTTAGAACGAACACGCATAAATGGTCCCAGCTGTCCACAGAATTTGTCATATGGATTCTTGAGATTTTGATGGGCCAATCTTTCATCTTCTTGTTGCCACTTCTTCTATTTTCTGGCATAACTGGTGTTGCCGAGGTGGTGGTCAAGCTCAGTCTGTCATGGATACACTGCATGCACTACAGGAAAACGTCATTCATTTGTCATTTTTTTAAAATTCATCAGTACTAACAAATATAAAGTTATATTCATCGATTTGAGCTAGGCACCAACGAATATATGGGCCGCCCGGTTTGACTTTGATCGGCCCCATATATTCGTCGGTTTGGCCACATCACCAACAAATATGTGTGTCCTATATTTGTTGGTGACGTGTCCAAACCGACGAATATAGGGGGCACTGGGCAGACAGGTACAACCCACCTATATTCATCAGTTAACCGATGAATATAGGTGTCCACTCGCATTGCTTCAATTTTCCTTCACGCTCGACCGCCAACGCTTCTTGCTGCCGCTCGCCACGCTCACCATGCCACCGCCGCCACCCTCACTCGTGCTCATGCCCATGGCACTTGCTTGCCCGCCACCGCCTATAGGCTACAGCATCCCCGCCGGCCGACCAACCACCGTTCAATCGAGGTATTTTTTTAAATAATGTATTTATATTATTTAGGGTTGTATTTAATATATTTAGATTTAGTATTGGTGTTGTATTTAGTATGTTTAGGTTAATATTGTTTAGTTAATTTATGTTTAGTGTATATTTTTTAGATTATTTAGTTTAATTAGGTTAGTACTATATTGTTTAGGTTAATATTGTTTAGTTAATTTATGTTTAGGTTAATATATTTTAGATTATATTTACCTTTCTTACTTAATGTGTTCTATGTTTTGTATTTTAATTTATTTACATTATCGCTTAATATTTTTCTGATGCTTTATGAAGTGTTTATTTACACGATAGGTGTAGAACGTGTAGCGAACCTATGTGTCACCCGTTCGGGAACGATGCATCTCACATGAACTTATGAGATGCGTGGTTCCCAAATTGTCCATCGTATTTTGGACAGCCTGAGAATGGCGACCGTTACGTGCTATCTGGTGTTTGTCTTGTGTGTCTTTCATTCATGATTTCGGCAGCGTAACCCTGTTGTTCTCTGACACACTGATATCATTTGTGTGATCAGAGAACAGCGGGGTTATGCTGCCAAAATCATGAACAGAGGATACAAAAGGCAGACACCACATAACACGTGACAGACGCTATTCTTAGGTGGGTTTAGGACATATCCTTCTTAATAGGGTTTTAACTTATCACTTATCTTCTTTGACGTCAAGCATCGATTTTTGTAGTATTGAATATGGAAGAGTGAGTTTACGGCTTCAACCTTTTCATCTCCTCACAATGATGGGAGTTATGTGCGTTTATGTAACTTAATAGGTACAAAACTTGTCATCGGTTGCTTCTGACCCCTTGTTGGTTAGAAACAACTGGTGGCATTTTTGTACCTATTAAGTTAGATAGACACACATAATTTCAATTATTCCGTGAAGATGAGAAGACATAAATAGTAAACTCACACTGTGAACACTAGGTTTCCCTCATGTGGGGAACAGATGGTATTAAAAATGGCTGACGACTGACGGACGATGTATGATGGATTTAGTGATAAAGGTGCACACTCTGCCGAATAGTTTGAGATAGTGAAGAATTTTCTGAAGATAGCTTTTGCTGGTGACCATCATGAAGTGAAGTGCCCGTGCAATAGGTGCTAGAACAAAAGGATGTTGTCTGAGTATGAGATGTCTGGTCACATTGCTAACCACGGATTTATGTCGAACTATCTAGTGTGGCATCAGCATAGAGAGGAGCAAACACCTGCACCTGCTGAGTCAGACGGAAGTGATGATGAGGACTGAATGGATGACATGATCGCAGACATTGGTATGGAGTATGACCTAGAGTCAGATGAGAAAGTGCACGATGGCACTGAGTTGACCATACTGCGGGTTGTGACACATCTTATGGGGATGAAATTATAGTACAACTTCTTGAATTAGTGCTACAATGATATTGTGAATTTGATTATTGATCTCATTTTAGCAAAGCACAACATGCTGAAAGACTTGTACCAGTCAAACAAGATCATTGTCGGTGTTAGTATGAACTATGGGAAGATTGATGTGTGCGAAAGGAATTGCATATTGTTCTCGAAGGAGCACAAGGACGATACCGAATGCATGCATTGCGGTAAGTCCAAATACTTGAAAGTGGTAAATGAAGATGGAGCCTCTGTTACCACAAAAGTGGTGGTGAAATAGCTTCGTTACATGCCTGACACTCTGAGGCTCAAATGGCTTTATCTATTCGAAGAAATAGCGAAATAGATGAGGTGGCACAAGGAAGAGAAACGTGATAGCGAAGACCCTGATATTATATCGCATCCTGCTGATAGTGAGGCTTGGGAGGCCCTGGACCACTTTGATCTAGAATTTGCAAGGGACCCCAGGAGTGTCTACCTTGGCTTGTCCACAAATGGTTTCCAACCTCACAGTGAGGACAACAGTCCATATTCTTGCTGACCAGTTTTCATCATGGCTTACAATTTGCCGCCCAACAAATGTTTGAAACAAGGGTTTAGATTCCTTGCACTTATCATTTTGGGTCCTAAGGAACCGAAGAAGCAAATGAATGTATTTATTGTGTCCGTTGATGGAAGAGATGAAAGAACTATGGCAAGGGGTAGATGCATATGAGAGTCATCTGAAATATCGATTCAACTTACGTTCTGCCTATCTATGGTCAATCCATGATTATTTGGTATATGACAAATTTGTCGATTGGTGTGTCCACGGTCGACTGAATTGTCCAATTTGTATGGATGACATTGATGCATTCAGGCTATAGGATAGTACAAAAGTATCTTTCTTTGATTGTCATTGAAGATTCCTTCCATCGAATCACCCGTTCAGGAATGACACACGTTTGTTTCTAAAAATCAAAACCGTTAGAAAAGGCCCACCAAAGCAAAAATTCGGGGTAGATATCATAAAGATGCTTGATGACCTAAAGGAGTCAGAAAATGGTGTGATTAAAGGTTATGGTGAAAATCACAACTGGACACATAAAAGTTGTCTTTGGGAACTCCCTTATGCAAAAGCATTGATACTACCCCACAACATCGATTTGATGCACCAAGAGTGAAACATTGTGGAAAGCATCATGGGCATGTGCCTTGATGTTACAGGTTTCATGAACGATAATATCAATGCAAGGAAAGACTTAGCTGCTATGATCATCCTTCACTGGATGCTAAACCAAATGCATGGTGGAAACTAGTTAGAACAAAGGCTCCGTACTATTTGAAACCGACAGAAAGGAAAGAGGTACTCAAGTGGCTTAAGACATTGAAGTTTCCAGACTACTATGCGGCAAACATAAAACAAGCAGTTAATGTCGGCACTGGGAAACTCAATGAACTGAAGCGCCACGACTACCATATTTTCAAAGAGAGACTCATGCATGTAATGTTCCGTGGCTATTTTAAACCCAATTTGTGGAAGATGTTTGCTGAACTCAGTTACTTCTACAGATATATTTGTGCTAAGCAAGTCTCAAAGGTGATGATACAGAGGTTGGAGGAGATTACAGTGCTTATATGTAAGATAGAAACCATATTCCCTCCTGGATGGTTCAATGTGATGCAGTATTTGCTAGTGCATTTACCTTGGGAACCTAGGGTTGGAGGACCTGTGCAGTTGAGGTGGATGTATAGTTAAGGAAGAGAATTGAAAAAACTAAGATATACGATTTACAACAAGGCAAGGGTTGAGTTGTGCATTGCGGAGGCATTCGCGTGTAAAGAGATTACAAACTTCTCATGCATGTATTTCTCATGTGCCAACAACGTGAATGCGCCAACAACATGGTACCATGTAGTCAGAGATATATCATTGAGCGAGCTATCAATTTTTCTTTGGAAGGGTACAAGTGTTGGGGCTCCTAGTGTACATTATGTCACTGACAAGGAGTGGAACTATTCCATGCTTTATTTGTACACAAACATGGTGGAAGCTGAACCATATTTTGAGAAGTTTGACAAAATATATTGGACATCTCATGTGCAACCTACATTGAAGCAACTGGATCACATGCGCGAGCATGGGCTCAAAGGTGGTCTAAGCTTTCTGAAGTGGTTCCAACAACATGTAATTTATCTCTTCATCCTTTTTCTTTCTTAATTTTACTTCATCAATCATGTAAAATGTGTAATATTGTGTATTCATTCATATGTAGTGTATGGAGGATGTCAATGTCTCCAATGACTTGAGACAACAATCACTTGGTCAGATCAAGGCATTGGAATATAGTCGCTATGATATCAACGGATTCCGTTTTCGGACGGCGAAATTAGACATGAGTCATCCACTTGCAACCACAATAAACAGCGGAGTAGTAACAAGTGGTGAAGATGCAACCGACCACATTACTGACTATTACAATATTCTTCAAAATATTGTTGAGTACACGTTTGGGGGTGCTAAAGAGTTGAAGGTTGTGTTTTTCAATGTGATTGGTTTGATCCAATAAATGACACTAGAGTGGATGACTTCGGTATGGTGGAGGTCAAGAACGAATTGCGTTATTCATGGAGCAACATTTTGCTTGCACATCAGACACAATAGGTGTACTATCTTAGTTATCCTCACCCAAGCTTGAAAAATTGGTGGATCGTTTACAAAGTCAATCCCAAAATGCACACTCATCGATATGATGAGTACATAGAAGGACACGAGGATGATGATATCTATCAAGAAGAAATTGAAGTAGACTAGAATTTTACGGTATCTAACTGGACAAGACTCACAAAATTAGATACCAGTGACGTACAATTGTTGGATGAAGAAGCAGGTCCTTTAAACAAATGCATTCAAAAATCAAAACATCTTCTTGTAAGACAAGAAAGACGTGAATGACTTGATGCATGTGTCTTGGAAGCAGTTTTCGATGTTGACAACTTTTGATATGTAAATTACTTATTATTGTTATAATATAAGATTTTTTATCCTATAAAATTGTATACTAACTCTTTTTTAATTATGTCCAGATGTTTCACCGCATTATGTCTAAAATGAAAGAGAAAGGGAAATGTAAGCAGAGTGGGGGTTCTTCTTCCTCCTCGCAGGCACAGTCGTACATGCCTACTTCCTTGTTTATAGTAATAGTATCATTTTTTTCATTTTCATCTACACTTGCTCATATCAATTCATTGTTATGTTTTATTTGACATGTCTTATGTTTTTACTTATAGGGCACAGTGACCTCTCGGTAGTGATAGGAGCAGCTTCTTGGGGTGCTGTAGGGCGAGGAGGAGGCTGACGTGAGGGATGCTCACGTGGAGCAGGAGACTCAGGTGGAGGGTGAGGCTCACATGGAGTAAGAGGCTCCCGAGGAGTAGGATAGGGGGGAGGCTAGCAGTAGCAGGTCAACTATAGGTTAGTTGAATTTTACTTCTATTTATATTTATTTTTGTATGAAGTAACTAATTCAATTTTCTAGATTGCGACGCTCTATCTTGGCTCCACCTGCTTGGAGCTGGGAGGACAGGATGGTGATCCGTCCAGTTGGCGAGCATCAGTGGGAGGATGTCAACTGGAATGGCTAGGGACACCACACCTATGTCAACACAGAGCTGGGGACCTTTTGTCGGTTGCTGTACCCTGGCATGGTTACCATGGGTGGCTGATGAGAGGCTGCGGGCTCGTGGACCCACTGGGCACTCAAGCAGTACACCAATCAAGGCTCCTGTCACGCTGGCATGGCGAATATGTTCTAGGTAAGTTTAGCAGTTAACTTTTAAATTTTAATTGCTTTGTATTTTTACATGCGAATTTAATTCTCTTTTGCATGCAGGAATATTATTGCTTGGCTGAAGGAGTTAGCAAGGATGAAGCCAGCCTCATCTTCAATAATGCTACACACAAGGTGATTAAGGACGCCTTCAGGCATGCCCATTGCATATCTGTTGCCTCCTACTAGACGCAGGTGAATTTACTTCTCTTTTGCACGTAGGTGTTGAAGTTATTGTTTCTTACTTTGACATGCAAATGTAATTCTCTTTTGCATGTAGGTGTTGAAGTGGGAGATGAAGCCCACCCAGGTCCACGGGAACTATCTGACCAAGGAGCAGCATCTTCAGGGGCACGTCGATTGGTTGGTGAAGGATCTGGAGGCCTGGTATTGGCTCAGTAAATATTGGGAGTCCGACCAGTTTAGAGCCATGTCAGAGCGAAATCGGCAGAACTGGATGAGCAAGGACTTGGTGCACCACTACGACATGGACGAACACGTCCGCAAGACTCATAATTTCAATTCTCAACTTTTACGTAACTAACTTATTTAATTCTGTGCTGTAGATGGCAAGTACTGGGGCCGATCTCCATTACTTCGATGTTTTGCAGCCTGCACATCACGGCAAAGCAGATGCGATGGAGAGGCTGGTAAGTAGTAGTTTTTATTCTTATGCAATATTTGTTATGGTCATACTAAACTCAATATTTTGTAGAAACGTTATACGGAGGAGTTGAGGAAGATCCATGGGCCAGAGCTACAAGACCCGAGGATGGTCCCCTTCAACGTCAATGTTGCATATGCTGCGGGCAGAGGTACCCTGCATGGACGGTAAGTGAATATATCAATTATTCTCTTACATTAAGTATTGTCAGTTTATAATACTAACTTTTATTACAGGCTTGCTTTGGGTGACGGGGTGGTGAACCGTGGGAGTTATGCCCAACAGCGGCGTTCTTTCTCCACTTCCGCGTCGAGTCAGTCCCGCTAAAGCTGGGACGACCAAATCGACAAAATGTTGCAACGTCACGAGGAGATGATGCAAAACCTGATGCAGAACTAGCAGTACATCATCTCGATGATGCATGTAACTATCTTCAAGTATGTAATTTTTCCAATTTTATAACAATATTGCTTATCTGCGTAACTAGTCACTTCTTGCAGTAAGGGTACACTCCGTACGGTCCGCTACCACCGCCGTTTTCTCGACCCACCACACTAGGCGATCCATCGACCCCACACGTCAACAACTCGCAGGTAAATTAAACTAGTATTTTGTATTCAAGCTAGAATGTTGATTATTAAACATGATTTGATCTTTTTTGTGTTATAGGCTTCTCAGAGTAGATAGGCACCCTCAATACAGTGGGAATGATCTCCCGCAGCCAGTGCATGTCCCACGTGGATGTCACCGCCTCCGGCAGGATTCTGGCCGCCTTGTGTCCAGCCTTCTGGCGTCCTCCCCCACACCCATATCTAGGTCAGCCTGGAGGCACTCCTCACCCACAGATGGGTCAGGAGTACTGGGTGTCATCGATGCCTTGGGGATCTCCACCTGGAGGGCAGGCGTCGCCGCTCTTTGGATCGCCTCCATTGAGGACACCGCCGCTTCAACCTACGACTTCCACGCCACCCACGATAAGACAAGCTTATGTAAAAATAGGTTTTGTATATTTACTTAACTACTTCGCATTCCTAACACATGCATTTACCTGTCTTTTAGGGCTGCTTAGGATCGCAACAAGGCAGCGGTCAGGGATATGACTTGGTTGACACCATCTTCAACACGACGGGAGGATCCAGCGGCAACAACCCGGCACCGTAGTTCTAGTTTTGCTTTCGCTAGCCGTAGTTTCATGTTTGCTTTCGCTTGTCGTGAACTATAGTCTTGAGTTATCAAACTTTTTTCGCTTGTCGTGAACATGTCGTAAACTATATATTCGATTTGCTGTTATATACTCTGTATATTATGCCTGTTTTAGAGGCTCCCCATTTGGGGAGGCAGCCAAAATAGACAATAGTAAAAAAATAAAACTCTTATATTTATCGATTAACCGATGAATATAAGGGGCTAGGCCACGCGTCAGGCCTGGGGTGGCTCCAGGCCCCATATATTTGTTAGTTAATCGACGAATATATGGGCCCACTTGTCAAATCCGCACCACGGCCCCATGCCCCGCTATATTCATCGGTGATGTGTCACCGACGAATGTAACCGTATATATTCATCGGTGACACATCACCGATGAATATATTGTTACATTCATCAGTACCGACGAATAACTTGATTTACATTCATCGGAGTTGTGTTCATCGGTGGATTCGTCGGTTAACCGATGAATTTATGGTATATTTGTCGGTTTAGTAGTTAAATTCGTCGGCTTAGACCGATGAATGAATAGGCATTTCCTGTAGTGATGTACTAACTCTCTGCGGCAAAGTGCTCTAATTCGCACTTTTCAACAAATCTCGCGCAGTCTTCTTTTGTCAAATCTTTGTACTTACGGAAGGGGTGTCCTGGTCCTTCCAAATCTTCACAAGCTTACTCTTGTAGCTCCTCCAAGCGTGAGAGATGATCTTCATAGCTAACTTCTTTCCCTTCTGCTTCAACTTTTTCGGATATTGAATGTATGCTTGAATAGAGTTTTTGAAGTGTTCATCCTTTTCATTTTTGGTCAAGTCATCGAATCCCTGTAGGATTAACGACACCCTTTGTAGGGCAGTTAGACCACAAACCCTGGACAATCTCGTATTAACTGCTGTGTCTAGGGGTACACCTTCATTATTGACCTCACCAACACTCATTACATGCGTCGACCACGTCGTTTGCGACCTTGGCTTTCATTGACAAGAGGTAGTTTCTGACTGTGATCCAGCCGGTTCTTCCTCTTCATGAGTGTGCTGACCCTACTGCTGCTAAGTCTCTTCATTCTATTGCTGAGTTTGCTGTTGAGCCTCTTTAGTCTGTTGTTGACTCTACTGTTGTTAGTGCTGCTCCAACTGAGACATCTTGATTATATAACCTAATCATATAATCGAAGACAAGCATTCACAAATGAAGACAATCATAACATAAGCATATAATTGAATGGGTCATTTAAATCCCTAAAATCCACTAAAATTCACTAAAGTTTAAGTATTAGTATAATACTTTACTAAAACCTCGCTAAAATTGACTAAAATTCACTAATTTGGTGCAAATTCCTATAAACAGTCACAAATTTCATTTAAATTCCTACAAACAGTCACATATTTCACTAAAATTCACTAAGTCACTAAATTCCATAAAATAAACTAAATTCAGTAATGAGATCAACTTAATAGTGGCTTGCAAGATGAACTATAGGTTAGTGACTTGCCCACATGAATTCTAGATTACCAGCTAGCCATTCCATCAAACACAATACGGGTGTTAAATCATATAGC
>VSTD030004560.1:0-10229 GCA_008808055.3 Sporobolus alterniflorus
GGGACGGGAGGCGAGGGGAGTGCTCGGTGGCATCTGAATCGAGGCGAAGGGAAAATGGGGACTGCAGGGCCGGCTCACGCGCATGGAAAAGGAAGGGGGAGGCTGGTCAGCGTGAGGGGAGGAGGGGCCTGGCCGGGGCACCGACCCAAGCGCGACGGATGTCGGTGGCGCGTTGTGCGGGAACAGGGGAGGGGTGTGGACCGACACGTGGGCCACGTTGGGGGAGGCTCCTGGGCTGGCTGTTATGGGCTTGGCCTAGTGAACAGTGCCTTTTTCGAATTAAATCAAATAGTTTCAAAGGGGCTTGAATTGATTCGATATAAAGATGGCCTTCCACTGCTCAACAAATTTCAAATAAATATGGTCATGAAGGATTTGACGAAATGAATAACAATCTCCATAGGAACTTCTTCATATCCAAAATGAGTTTTGAATGAAAATTTGGGAAATTCAAGGTCTGTTTTTGACTTTAGCAATTTAATTAAAATAGCTAGGAATGGACCAAAAATATAGGAATTTGTATGGAGGTAGGAAATCCAATTTGGGGCACTTTTTTGCTTTGGCAACTTCTTTAAAATCTCCATGGATTTTGAATTAATCAAAACATTCTAGGAAAACTGATTTGATTGAATTATGGTGAGATAGGTTACTTACAACCCTTATTCCAAATCCATCAAAGCTCCACTTTGGACAAGAAGTGCTTCATGGTGATCTATAAACTTTTCACTAATGAGCTGGGTGACATTATTACACTAACTCTCAATATCAAAGATGATATTGAATTTTAAATACGGCTAATCGCTAAGAAAAATTCTAGAGAAATTCTCAAGTCTAGGAATGGAATTGATTAGCTCTGCTTAGACGCTTGAAACAAAAACTTGCTGACCTCTATAATTTTTTAGATTTTAGCACTTGTATAAAAATTCATGAGGAAACATTTCTCTTTTAGGAGTGTGGTCTGATTCGACGTCGATCAATCCTGAAAATTTGCTGACTGAGTATATCGGTCCATACTAAACAACACTTAGAAACTTTGAGTTTGAAATCTCGACACTTTAAATTCTGATATGAAACTTTGACAACTTGATCTTCTTTTGACTGAAGACTTAATTGCATCTTAAGTAACTTAATTAGGATTTTCGTAACACGGGGTGTTACAGTTTCATTATTTTCCTTCGGATTTATTCACATCAATTCCAAATTTAGTTCAAACTTTAGAAATTTGTAGGAATTTGAATAAATTTGATAAAATTGTAAATTCAATTGCATAATTTGAATTCAAGCATAATCTATGAAATGAAATTATAAAATAATTTTATTTAATTATTAATTATGGATTTAATTATTTAAACCATGATAATAAGTTGTTAATTCATAATTAATTATCTAGTGCTCCAAAATTCATGAAATTTGAACTAAATTTCTTTCAAACCCATCTCAACTTAGCAAAGTTGTTAGTATCCCCTGTTCATGAGAATTGATCATGTTATTTACATTTTTCACCTTGATTAGTTGGACCTTAAGTAATTAAGGTCATTTCGCTTAAGCTTGTTAAGGCTTTACCATGAACACCTTAGTAGCTCCTTTTAGACATCAAGCACACCCTTATGCTTTGTCATGAGTGGTGTTTGAGATGGTTCAATACCCCTTAAACCAATGTGTTATAGTATGGTTAGTTAATAGGAGTTAATGAAGAAAATGACTACTATAATTCTTTAATCAACATCAAAGCATATGAGCCATGTTGTTAGTTCGCTATGCTTACCGTTTCATCTTCCGTTAACATTCATGCATCATGTCGCATAGGTTCTAACGCCGTCAACTCTGAGGAAACGTCAAGCTTCCCTGAAGCTAACCATTTTTCCTCGTTCGATCAAGGCAATCACCGTGCATCGTCCTTCTATAGGACTTTCGCTTTGAAATATTTACTTTACATTCATCATTGTGCACCTAAGTGTAAGAGTTCAATGAAACCTTAGTTGCACTAAGAACACACTTACAAGTCCACTTTCTTTACCCATATGAAAGAAAGATTATGATAGATTGCTATGCTTAGTTGTGTAAGTTTGTAGAAGACGAGTGGTCAGAATCCGTTTGTGATAGGGCCATTTCTTTCGATGGAGGTCCTATGTGGTTTAAGTGAAGTGATCTGTTTGTGTCACTAATATGAAACCAGACGGGACAATTAGGAGAAAGTGGAGAATACTGAATGGGAAGGACAGGGAGAGATATGTTGTCATGTTCGAAGCTTTGAAGGTAGTATCACCCGGCTGAGTTGATTAAGGACTGATCACTTGGCTCCGGTGAACAAGTTTGATTATGTACTGACACATACAATATTTATGGGCTCCCACAAAGTTAGTAGCTTCAATGATCACTGAGTTGGATGATACTCTACCATACCTCTCGGATTGTTTTATCAAATTTGTTATCCATGAAATGAATTCTAAAATTATCAAGTCTAAATGGTGATGCTGATTATGAGAGAGATGTCTGACGTGACTGATGCTGATGTGTATATGAGTTGAATGGTATAGTCTAGTATAAACTACTGCTGAAATACTAGTGATTGAGAGAAACAAAACTGATGTAAAATGATCGAAGTGTGATATAAAAAGCCACCAGTAGAACCAACCTAAACCGTCCTTTCTAAAACTAACGGACCAATGCGGTAAAGGTTGCCGCGACGGGATTTACCCGACCCGTTTTGACCCCCGACCATCCCTCACCCATGAGGCTGTGACCGTGACCACTCACTGCAACCACCAGTCGACCACTAAAACACCCGGAGGCATTTCAGTTCACCACCAGGGAAAAAAAAAAGAATTTAACAAGCTCGTGCTCGCGGTCTCGCTTTCTAGCAGCAACAGTGATTAGGTTATCCGTTCGTGGACCATGCTCTCAGCGACCGCGCTCGCCTGTGGCCACCCGTTCTTCTTCACAGGTACGCACTAGCATTTCCTTCAATCCAATTCATGAAGGAATTAGTCAGGTTTCTCAATCTGGGCCCGCCATGGATTTCTTTCCTCTTTGCTGTTGGTGAGATTTGATTGCACCCATTGGTGAACTGCGATGTGAGGGGAATCTGTAAATGAATTTCTTCTGTGCCGAATCCCAATCCTCCTGTAGATTCACTTCATATTTTACCGTCTTTGATTCCACTTGAGACATGGCGGTTCTATTTAGGCTACCCTGTTCTTACCGGTTACCTTCTGAATGTTACAAAGTTCACAAATAAATGCCTAGTGACTTATACACACTCCTGCTTAATGGAATACATGCTCAGGCTGGGTTGAAGAAATCGGCGAGAACCGGCCGATCCGATTTCTTGAGACGACCTATTATTATTATTGGGAGCTTTTTGTTATTGTAACATTCCCAACGTGCGCCACTTCGTTTCTACCAGTTCGAACATTGACTTCGAAAAAAATGCCAATGAAACGCCCGTCGCCTTGCTCGTTTGCCATCGAGAGAGACTAAACCGCGTAGTCACCGCGTAACTGAACGACGGCAGTAACTTATCCTTTTTCACCGTCTTGTGAGCGCTCGGGGAGAACGGCGCGGCGCACCGGGGATGGACCGCAGACCGCCTGTCCATCAAAACGCTAATGGCGGTGAAATGGTTTTACGATACTTTCTCTGACACCGCTACTAGAGTAACCCATAGAGGTTCGTTGATTGGAGGGATTAAGCCTCTCTATGCTCAAGGTGTAATCTATGAAGCAACATGGTGGACACGGTGGTTTACGTGATTCAGGCCATCGGAGCGTAATACCCTACGTCCACAGGAGAATGTGAGTTGTATTACTGTATGTGCTGTTCAACTCTAGGATTGAACTTGGCTAAAATAGTCTAAGAGAACTTGAGAGAGTCTTAAAGGGTCCCCAGTCTCAAAGGCCCCCTCCAGCATTGGCGTCTACTCGGGCCTTTTATACCTCAAGGTCGGACAGTTACAATGAGACACAAGGCCCGACAGGTGGCTCCGGGCGGATAAAACCCTATGCAGTAGGGTTCTAATGGTTAGGAGTAGCAAATGATGTCTTGCCCCAGTAGGACTCATCAAAAACCTACCAAATCTTTTTTTTTAAGTTAGAATCTGAGATGGTTATAATTCACACTGGTCAGACCAGTGTATCAACCGGTTAGACCCATGGAAAATTAGGCGCTAAGCGAGCGGTGACCCACCGCCTAGAGCATAGGCGCAATTAGGTACCACCTAGGCATTTTGCACTGTAGCAAGGGTAATTCCGAAAATGTAAAGACATACAAGTTTGTGTACCTTATTTTAAGTAGCAATGATGATTTATAAGCAATTCTTGGCTTATGTGTTCAGCTTTCTACTTGTTCCTGCACATTAAAGACATGAGAATTGTTAGAGAATTAACAACAAATCACTAAGAAACTGAATAATATAGTAGTGAGTAGCACTCATCTTAGTATAGCAGCTTCTGAAATCTGAATTGAACCTTTGGCAGTCACAAATATGGAGGCAAGAAGATCACAGTTACCTGAAACTTAATTAGATTTAGAATCAATGACAGAGTGCTTCTAGTTCTACTGTTCTAGCAACAAAATCAAAGTAACATGACAACAACAATCAAAAAGTAATTGCTTCTAGCAATATTGCTCCAACAACATCAGATTGCAAAACTAATTCAGCAGAGTGCTTCTACTTCTAACAAAATATTGGTTCTACTTCTAGCATAATAGAGCAGTTGTAGGAGGGAGTGAGGGACAAGCTACAGATTCATCCTGCATGTAAGTCTACCCAAGGCAGAGCAACACACATTGACATTCGACAATGACAAGGCACACCATCACATTCACACATTCAGCAACCAATTACAGTGATCTTCACAAATGAGGAGGGAGGAACAGAGTAGCTAACCTTGCTGAGGGAGAAGCAGCGGGGAGGGGGACTATGAGCAGTAGGGGATGGCCGACGGGTGGAGCAGGACTGCAGGGGATGACCAACGGGTGGAGCAGGAGGTGCAGTAGCTGCTCCGGCGGAGGGGTGTGGTCCAGTGGTGGAGGAGGCATGTGGTCCGATGGCAGATCTCGAGCACAGGTGAGCTCCAACCCCAGGCGACCATCCAAAAGACTTATGTGGCGCTAGGTTGAGTAGCATTATCCCTGCCGAGCACGCCATCATGCTAAAATTTTTGCCGCCACCGCTGCCTGTGCGTCAACCCGCCAAATTGAGGCCCGAGCCCGTGAAAATCGCTTGATTCCGTGCCGCCTGTGCGCTGCGTCCCCCGCCTAGGCACACCTCCTCGCTGATTCCCGTCACCAAGGCGTCCGTGCCCGCTTCGAGGGTGCCTTCGGGGGTGAGCAATGCGGTACTGCCTTGCTTCACGCTTACTCGCGCCGAAGCGAGCACGGAACAGCGCTTAATTTTTCGTGGGGTTAGACTGGTCGACCCCATTGTTGAATAGGATCAGACCGGTGTGTCCAACTGCTTTAACCGGTTGGTCCATTGTTGGCCTAAAGGGTCGGACTCCAAAGGGTTGACAAGTTTCACTGTCAGACTCTAGATAGTTGGCACGAATTGTCGGACAAGTCTTGTCAAACTAGTCTGATAACATGAGCCATCCTCAACCGGTTTGACCGATAGTACCAACAGGTCAGACCGGTGTGACAGGAATTTGAGGTTTTCCTCAATTCCATGATTTTCACATCCGATATCCTTTTTAGGTAAAGAAAATATGAATTTTGATTTCCTCAACGAACCCTACATGATTATGCCATAAAATTGGCCTTATGATTGGTAGTATCGGTTGAGGTCAATTCTCAACCTTCTGTCAATTTTGGTTATCAACAACATGGTAAAACAAATCAACAATTAATAACTCCCTTTGTCTAATTAAAAAAAGAAAATAATTAGTACAGATCCACAACTTAAAGAATCTCTTAGTTGGTACCTCCCAATTTTTATTTAACCATTAGATCTGAGCAAACGAACAGTTATCATTAACTCCAAACACTCTAGCAAATTTCAAAAATTGATATTGATACTATAAGTTGTTTATTCCATCTGATTATTTCATGGCAAGAATGCAGGGAGAGACAATGTCAACATAGTTTTCCATGATGCTATGTCAAGTAGAAGCCCAACTCTTACTATCTTGCACTCCAACAAAGTTGATAAAACCCACGGGGAAAAATATTCTGAAAAACTGTAGGTACGACTAAAGCCTTCTGACTCGTGTCCGACACTACGACTATATGAATACTCGGCTTCATTGAATTTTAAATGCAATCATGCTGCACAGTGATCAGCCAATGGTGCATCGATCGGACGTCGTGGTCAGATCTGTAGTGTTACTCAAAAATATTAGTGCGCTGCTGTGCTCCTTCATGGAAAAAGTAGTAACTTCTTACAAATTAGTTTCGGTATGCTATTGGTTAAAAACACTCCCTTTTCCCTGTTAGTCTATATCTGTGACATATTATGCTTTGTTCTAGATCCATCACATCTATTTACTATGTTTGGCCATGCTTTTACTCTGGACAAAGTTGTCCATATAATTCTGATATCGCTACATTGACAGATAATACTTGATCAGGTTGGGAACGCCAAAGCCCGGTTGCTACATGGAAATATGTACATAATGGCCAACATAATGTAAGCATTTTTCAGAAGTATGGGAGTTTTATTAATCCTCAATGTATGTGATAACCAGATATTATTTGATATTGAAGGCAACCAGAACATTTGCATCAAAGAAAACGCAAAGGAAAAGAGGAAACTTTCAAAACAAGTCAAAAGGTCCAACCTTCGTAACTGAAGAAGCTTCCTCACTTAGTGAAGGAAGTGCTGGCACCAGCCTCCATCTAGATAACAAGGATTTTGGTAGAGACGATTACATTCCAGGTGCTCCAAGGAGTGCTGTTCTTGAGGCCTGCATTTTCACGTCTGTCTTGCTATTTGTAGGAGGGCTTGTGCTTCGCCAGGTAAACACTAGCAGAACTTATTTTATTGAAAAAAATACATTTAAGCCCTTCAGATCGTATCCAAGTGTACCATGGTGCAAGTGATAGTAAGCACACATAAGTTAGTTCTTGGGGTACTCTCAACTTATCAACCGGCATTGTTAACTGTTTATCTCCCTATCCTTCAAAGATCCTGAAGTTCGTACTTCATACTAACAAAAATGTTCAATGGTCTACTACAGGCCTCACATTTTGCATCGTTAAATGGATGGTCTGTTGCTGATCCTGCAGATGTATCATGTAAGCATGTTCTTTAGAGAAAAAGGGATTAAATAGTGTTGTTTTTCTTGGGGACATATCTAGTGTAAAAGTCTTTGTGATGATAACATTCAAACAATTATTTGTAACCATCGGATCCATAATCAATGACTATGATTAGGGATGATGAGTTCCACTTATCACTTAAATGGAAAGTTTCCCGATTACAAAAAACATTTAAGGAATAGATGGTCTTTCACCACTCCTAATCGTGGTCTTTGATGATGGATCCGATAGTAACAAATGATTGTTTGCATGTTAGTACCATAAAGACTTTTACACTAGATATGTTGTTGTTTTTCATTTTTAAGGGAATTAATGTACTATCTTGTGATGTGTTGTGACAAATTGTGAATTGCTTTTTTTACAGTTAACTTTGAAATCTGGCATCTCGAGTTGGTGGCAGGAATTATAATATTAATATCCTCTAGCAGATATATTCTTCTACAAACATGGCCAGAGTTCAGAGATTCCAGTGAAGCTGCAAATAGTCAAGTATGCAACGTTGTACATCCTCCGTAGATTGTCTTTTAGGTTGTCTCTTTTGCTGAAGTTATTTTATTGAGTAAACATTCAATGACAAGTAGGGATTCAAGTGGATACCCAATGTGTATTTGTGGGCTAATCCTCTAGTTTATTTGTTATATTAGATTCCTGAGATGGAGAGGATTTAGTTCATTTTAGAGATTTTTGGGCCGACCCACTGACCCAAAATTAGAGAAATTTGCATCCCTAATGACAAGCATTGTGTAAAACATTGGAAATTGAAAGAATTAACTGCCCTACAAATATTGTGTTATGTTCTGTTATCTGAATGAAAGTAAAAAAAAAATAAAGTGTCTTTGTTATAAACCTTGTTTAGATGTCCCTAGACCCAAGCGGTGAGGCCTCGTGACGGTGGTGGCCGCGCATGAAGGACAGGGGACTAGGATACTAGATTAACTCTGTTCTTGCCTAATCCCTAATAGTTGACTAACCTCTCCTTATATAGAGGTAACTGACACCTAACCCTAGTTGACACTACAGTACTGGGCTGGGCTAGCACACCAACTCCCGACCTGTGGTAGGTTGCCCATGACAGCTATTAATGATTTGTCGGACAAAAAACTCACATAAGATGCTAGAGGGATTGGTAGAGGGGGGGCCTTTTAACATGGTATCCGAGTCAGGAGGTCTCAAGTTCGAGCCCCGGTCACGCATATTCCGCTACGCGTAATTATTCCCACCTATAAAAGTCCATACATAGTAGGGGGAATATTAGAACCTGATAAAAGCTCCTCTCGTATCTTCTATATCACCTGAGTTGTATAGTCGGAATGGTAAAGGGGGACCTTCCAACAGAATAATCCAAATTTCCATAGCTATAATTGTTTTTGTTTTGTGGTAAACAATTGTAAAGTCTTATGCCTTCTGTTCATGCCATTTGGAACTTCAATTCTACAATCTTTCTGTACAGTTTGAGACTCCAAAAGTCCAAATTGCTTAATTGAGATTAATCAGTTCATTCTTGTTAATTAGATCCTTACTTCTCTAGAACCTCTGGATTATATAGTGGTTTGTTGTCTCCCTGGGATAAGTGAGGTAAGCGCATCCATTGAAAATATAAATTAAGAACATCGGTTTTTAAAGAATAAAACTTTTATGAGTTCAACATATACCAGGAGTTGCTCTTTCGAGGGGCACTGATGCCTACTTTTGGACTGAATTGGATAAGTGCCCTTATAATTGGTGCTGTTTTTGGTGTTCTTCATCTGGGCAACGGCCGGGGATATTCATTTACAATCTGGTAACATCTTTCACTGTAATAGTTTTGTATCTCTGGAATAGGAAAACAGCTCATTATATCTCATAATTCTTTTCAATAAAATTATTTTTTTGTGGTTCTCAACGAGCGTAGGAGCAGTGTGATGAGTTTTCTTTAGTTATCTTACATGTATTTTCATGTTTCCAGGGCAACTTTTGTTGGATTTGCCTATGGTATGGGAACCATAGCTTCTTCAAGTGTCATAGTTCCAATGGTTGCTCACTCCTTAAACAACATCATTGGAGGCTTTCTTTGGCGTTTTACCAGCAACTCTCAAAAATCTCAAAAAGATATATAGATGATAACCGTAATATTCATCCCTGTAAGATAAGGTTGTCTTGTACTAGTGAGACTTTTTAGTCCTTTATAATTTGCTTGTTAAGTAATATAGTTTTGCTTCATTCCTGTATACCCAGTGGATAGTAGTTTGCGCCTTAAATTTTCCCCCTTATGATCATTGCACCAAGCAATCTGAAATTGACAACCTTCCAACAGAAAATTGAAGTTAAATCATGTTCCACAGATAGTTGTATTGAGCTTAAAAGTATTCTTTTACTTAATAGGGTTAGTGAACAGGGGTAACCACCGGATGGCTCTGATATTGTCAAATTCAGAGTTGGTTCAAGATAACAAACAAATAACTGGTGAATAAATAATGCCATCTGGTTGTCATCCATATACATGACACTCTGACTTTGTGCTTAACTAGTATCCGTGTACGTGCGAGGAAAAATATTCTAAGATAATTTTACAATATTGAAATACATTATTAATAAATAAAGAAAATACATTATTTTATAATTCAACAAACATTAATGTAATCGTGCATATAGATAGAAAACATAAAAGAAAACACATCATTAACTATAGATTTTTTGTGTGGCCAATCCAAGCAGCACAAATTCAGGACACTGACAACTAATTCTTTAAATGAACCAGAATGTTCAGCAAATCATCACGTGAGTTGTGTCTTTCAATTGTGAAACACAAAATGAGGAAGGTAGAAAGGAAATTTTTTTCTGTTCAAACAGATATGTACACTATGAAGAATTTGACATATATAGTTGATTATTTTGTTGTGGCTTCAAAAGAATAAGTATTACATTTCCAATGTTACTTCAGCAAATAGTACGCACCAGCAGCGTCTCAGAGCTCATATAGTATCTGGAAATTT
>VSTD030004562.1:0-10228 GCA_008808055.3 Sporobolus alterniflorus
AAGGAATCTTTTCAAATCATCATATAGCGGGCGCAGCAGAGATATCCCAAGAAAACATATATATAGGAAATGATGTAACGGTCACATTTTTTGTCTGATGCAATCGCTTCTCATTGTATAAAAAGCTTTCATCCAGTTTGTTACACAGGAGTATAAATGTTGTATGAAAACAGCATACTGGTTTGCTAGACAAGAAGCCAAGTCCCGGTTGCACAGGCACGCCAAGGTTCACGCGCTAAATTAGGCATTGGCCCAAAAAGGTAGGCTACGCCGTAGGTGAGGATATTTTAGTCAGTAAGTATACTAGTGCCTGATTTAGCTAGCTGTACACTAGTTGCTAAGCTGATGCGTGAAGCCACTATAGCATCAATCATGGCCGATGCAGTAGGAAGCAATGGAGCGAGATCTGGATCCCCCAATGACAATCTGGTGAGGAGGCAGGTAGGTAGGTAGGTGGGTGGGTGGGTTGGCGGTACCTGACGAAGGTGATGTGCACGCCGAGGCTCCTGTGGACGGCGGAGCAGTCGAGGCAGAGGAAGATGCCGTAGGTAACGGATGCCCAGGTGGGATTCTTGGCAAGGCAAGATTTCATTATATCCAAGTAGCCTCCAGTTCCCGCACTCACTACACGGAGATGCAAAAGCCAATACATTGGTTTGTAGAGTAGGAACATTGGTTTTGTTATCGGTGATCTATGGATATGAAGGAAATATCTGATCACATAATCAACCATGCACCTAATTTACATTTCTTCAATTATGAGCAAAAATAATATGGAATGAAATATAAGCCTGATTATCTGTACATTCTCTCGAAAACATTTGACGTATTGGCATGAGTTCAATAGCTTTCAGTTTCAGCTCGCATCGCACCAGGTATACTTATTACTTGCGCATGAATATCTACATGTTGGAATAAAATTAGAAATATCCGATGTTTAACAGAGAACATGAGGAAAATAAGGTTGTACACAAACTTTATGCAATTGTTGTATCAGCTCTGCATAACAAGTACCTGGAGCTTTACAGCACGAGCCAAAACGAACAGTGGAGATTCCATACAAACTTCTCTAATTAGTTATTGTAGCAAAATCGTGTTTCTGTGAGGTGTGGTGTGTAGAAGAAAGTAACATCAACAACAGGAAGATGCCTGAAAGAAAAACACCAAGGCAATCACTAATCGCTCTTCTAGGAATTGTTTAGACCTTATTTCGAGATCTTTCGTCTCAGAACTGACTTCTGAATACTGCTTTTCAGCTTCTTCGATAGCAGTTTTAAATTTCTTTTATTCTTCCTCGGTCTGAAATTACAAGGGAGGAATATATTTGTAATAGAATCACATAAATGAACAAATATTCTAAGGAACACATTGCACAAATACTATCAATTAGACACGAACTAAGTCAAAATGGTGCCTTAACAAACAGGTATGCATAGCATAACATTGTGACCTCTCACATCAAGAACGAACAACATTGACCGTGAGACATAAAAGAGAAAACTTATAGTGTGTCTCATGTTGATCTCCGGGAGCGCATAAAGTAGGGCAAAGCAAAAAGTAATTCCCGTGGGTACTGGATGCCCATCCCCATCTCGGACCATGTCCATCAATGGTGTTAATGTGCAATTGAAAAAGAAATTATGATGCAAACCTTGAATGTTGTGATAATTTGTGGTTCAGCTTTGCTGAGAATGCCAAGCTCAGAAGACCATGTATCACCGTTACAGCAAGTATAATGTCCAATAGCACCACCAATAAGAGCAGTAACAACAGTAGATTAATGATACTGAAACCACCAAGATACTTGCAATGACGCTATTTGACAGAACTTGCTTCCTGTCAATAAGATTTGGGCGCACCTGCATTAGAAGGAGGATTTAGAAGGGGAATTTTCTGAAATTGGACATCCATCTCAATTACGGTGATGCTAATGGTTTTTTAATTATAAACCATAATAATCAGATACATATGGATGGGTGGGATGATATTAACATCAAAAGAGAAACTGGCCTTAGTTTTTCTTTGGTTGCACCGAAGCAATTTTTGTATAAGACTTAAATCTATACAAAGATCATGGTATGCCATATGCATCCAAGCAACACGATCAATTTAAATTAATTTACATAACAGTACGAAGAATATCTATATTATACATGATGAATTCAGAATTCCTAGCAGAATCAAAACAACATTGTACTAGTTCTTATCCCTTGATTTATCCTTTTAGCCACAAAACTACTACATCTGTACAGAAAATAATCAAAACACAATTCCCAGTAGCTTATCTCTTCTAGCATAAAATTGATACTCGGAGCCAAAGTCTCTTCTATCAAATTGCCTCATTATGCTACTTAACAAATAAAAAAATATGAAGTTTCTACACATGTAAGTTTACTCCCAAATTAAAATCAAGCACATCCATACAATTCATGGCTGTGTATAGTGGTTCAATAGCAAAGAGATTGGATCAACAGAGACAATGATCTCACACACCAGCTGCGCTGTCCGCCCTCCTTGAAATCGGGGTCGAACGCACGCTTCATGCACTTATGCTCCATTGCTACATGATATGTTAGAAATAAGCTGCATGAGCGTCAGTGTGCATCCCAATCACCAGACAAATATAGTTACAGGGCTCATAGGTCATGTTACTTGCGAGAAACACATTTAATCAGGAGCTACGATATACACCCCAACCCAAGGAAGGCAGATTCTAGACGAAGAGGGCGAGAATTTCCTCGCACTTTTCAAAGGTTATCTGCAGGACCGGCTCTTGATTTGGTTTAAGTCTTCCTATGAAAGGAGCGGAGCAGTGCGGCATGGTTACCTTCGAAGCGCTCCTCGAAGAAGACCTCAACGATGATAGGACGAGTAGCCGGTGGAGGCCGTCGCAGCCGCAACTACCCATCACCGGTGGCAGTGGTCAGCGCGCCGGGGTCCGCCGTCGCCTCGCTCCGCTCCTCCGTCTCGAGCTGCCGCTGCCACCCCTTCCTCCCTCCTTCCTCGCGGCGGCGAGCGCAGATTCAAGGAGCACGAAGTGCACAGGGGAGGAGGAGGAGGAGCGCTCGCAACGGAGGAGGCGGGCACGCGTCGCTAGCCCGTGCGCCAGAGGGAGGTGGAGGGAGGAGGGCTTGCGGGGCGGGGGACGCGCCCAGGTTGGAGGCCCACGGCCACGGCACAGTGGCGCAGGAGGAGGAGGCGGGTGCAGGCGGTGGAGGTGCGACACTCGGGTGCAGGGGCAGGGACCGGGGTGCAGACGGCTGGGCCGGGGGTGAGCAGGCGGGAGCTACGGCCTGCGAGAAGAAAGAAACGGGAAGACCGTAGACCAATCCAGAAGAGCAGCTGCTATCCGCTAGATCCAAATCCAACGCTTGATATTTGTAGGCGACGTGGCCATCTTCTCTGGCCGGGAATAGGTTCTAGATTCAATATATATAGATATATAGTTATGATGACTGTACCGCTGTACGTCGATATCCGAAAGTGTTTTGGTGCAGGAAGATGAAATAAATTTTGCTCATTCTAGTTAACACGATGGACTAAGAAAATATCTTTGTAACAATGTAATTCCTGGACAATGCAATTGACGAGTGGTAACAAGTGATGCTAACTGAATTTTTTCTTATCTTGGTAGAGGAAGAGTTGTTTTTGGAGACATATGTAACAACGTTGAGACCAAAGGAAAGCGAGGGTGCTTGTCGCGACAAAAAAAAAGGATAGTTGCATGAAAGTTGTTTTTGGAGACACATGTAATTCCGTTATGAGATCAAAGGAAAGCGAGTGTGCTTGCCGCAACAAGAAAATGATAGTTGCATCGACCGTGCAGCATAACCCTGTCAGCTTTCCAAGTAGCATGTCCTTGTATGTTCAGAACCTCGATACTGTTGAATATTATGTCTCCTAAATTTAGCTATGCAGAAAGAGGGCATTAAATGAGCTTCTCCAAAAATTAACAGACAAGCAGGTAGTAAATGTAACGGCTAAATTGAAAATAAGAAATGCATGCTAGTGTTGAAACATATGAGCTCAGATATAGACATGGCCTATGTCTTGGTTCAGTTACAGGCTATCCAAGCATATACAGAGAGAAGAAGGACCGCAGAAGAAGCTTACTTGCAGGGCAAAGAACTTGGTGTTCAAGTTCTGAGAATTCTGGAGAATGTGGACAACCTGCAGCCACATGTCAGGATTATTTTGCAGGTCGCGCAGTATCTGGTCGGCGGCATTCCTCTGAAACGAAAAGAAAGCAGGGGTTAGAGGTGGGCATTTCCATTTAAAGCAACATTTAGCAGTTCTGGACACCACATAGGTAAGGTTAGCTAGCTTAAAGTTGCAATGAAGGATCTGCTGCCCACATGCAGTGCCTTAACCACAAGCACTCAGGACAGGAGGCCCATTTTGCAAGTATTTGGCATTATCATCAGAACCCTAGTAAACCTTGTGACTGGATAATAAAGCCTAATAGGCGGTTAAAGTATCCTATCCTGGTTTATCATAACAAGAGCTAATATTAGGACTAAGGCTGTCGGACGGACCCTGGAGGCGGGAAGCCTGAGAGAAGCAAGTAAGTAAACCCTAAGTCTTGGCGCGCTGGCGGCGACCAAGCAAGCCACAGAGAAAGTGATTACCTCCTCCTTAGATCCGGTTCCGTAGAAAGCGGCGACGGTGGCGTCGAGCAGCGGCACGTCTATGGGCTGGCTGAGATCCCTGAGCTTGTCCGCCATGGCGGCGGTGCGGAAGCTTCTGGAAGCAGCGGCAGGGATCGGGAGGAAAGGTTCGGGGAGGCAGAGGAGGCAGAGGAACGGGAACCCTAGAAGCAGCCAGCCAGAGACCGTGGCGAGGCGGCGGAGGGAGGGATTGATTGCGCGGATCCACGCGCGCGGGCGTGGGCTCAGGACGGAGAATGCGGTAGCAAGAGAGAGAATACGGCAAAGAGCGCGCGCGGGGAGAAGAATAGGCGACGAACGTGAGGTATGCGCGTTCAGATGGGGTAGCCGCTGAAAGCCGTGCCTCACGCAACGTTTGAAATCCGGATGCGGGAGCCGATCCGCGTTCTGCTGAAGAGAGCCTAAGGCTGTTTCCAGCGGCGGCGAAAACGCTACAGTGTTGCTACAGTGACGATGCGGGTCCATGCATTTCCAGCAGCGCACGGTCGCGAGCACGTAAACGCCGCGCGCGGAGGCCGAAATGGCCTCGGGAGCCCGCAAATCTGCACCTTTCTCTCGCGCTTTCCGCATCCCGTGTGGGGCCCACTGCGTTTTCGCGTTCGCATTGGATCTTTGCTGGAAACAGCCTAAGGCGCAGCAGTGTGCGGACGTGAAAGTGAAGCAGCTGCCCACGTGCGGAACGGATGCGCGGCCAGAAGAGATACTGCGTGAGATTGCGCGGGCGCCGAGTGAATTGAGGGACCGAAGCGGCAGATACGTGGTCATTTGCACTAGCTGCTGGACTTGCGTGCGCGCGCATCTTACCAGCAGCGTGCCGCCCGCGGCTTCCAGCAGCGGCCCGGATGCGGGCCCGTAGAAGCCGGCTAGAGCACACATCGGCCGTCCAGTGTGCGGAGTTTCACGGTGCCTCTCTCCTCCTCCTTGATATTTTGGCTGGCCCCATACGCTTTCACCGTTTTGCATCGGCGATGGGACGTCTATTGGAAATAGTCTTACCAGCAGTGTGCGAATGCGAACTCCTATCATCGTTTTTCACGTGTGGGCGCCGCGGCTTCCAGCAGCGGCCTGGATGCGGGCCCGCAGAAGCCGGCTAGAGCACGCATCGGCCGTCTAGCATACGAAGTTTCACGGTACCTCTCTCCTCCTCCCCGATATTTTGGTTGGGCCCCACACGCTCCCACCGTTTCGCATCAGCGATAGGGCGTCTACTGGAAATAGGAGGGGGAGGGGGAGAGGCAGGGTTGCGGCCAAACAACGCGATAGTAAAAAATGCACACAACCCCCTCAACTCCTTCCTATTTCACATGCAGCTCCTCGTCAACTGCTACTGATGATGGTTAACGTTGTTTCTATTGGGAAAAAATGACTTCTTTTCACTTATAATAAAAGCATTACATCTTTCTTTTTCTTTAAGGCCATGAGCTGCGGAGAGTGTTCATGTCCTCTGTATCCAGGGCATTGGTCATCTTGTTCACACTGCACTACATTATTCTCGCTTTTGCTTTATGTGTGCATCACTTCATTATATAGGTTCAAAATTTATCGTGTCATCAAATGAATACTCCATCCATTTACAAATTGGTGTCACTATTGACTTTTTAATTATGTTTTGATCATGTGTCTTATTCAAAAAATAAATAAAAATATCATATTGATGTACACTCTGCAGGGGAAACCTGATCAACACGCCATACGCATCCCGCACTCAGTCCGCGTATGGCATTCCTACCATACGTATCTCGCGCGATCCGCGTATAGCAACCTTTGACGTAGTCATCAACAAAGTCGAACAGATCCACTGCCCCCGAGAAGAAGGGCTCCCATCCCGATCCACAACAGCTGACCGATCCACGGGTCCGTACCCAGCTTCTCTCCCTCAACAGCCAGCGAAGCAGTGGGGAAAAGTCAAACTTCTGTTTACAGCAGGCTACTCGATTTACGGGGCCCATAACTCCAGCATGCGACCAGTACGTTCAATACTTGTTCGCGGGTACCAACCCATCGGTCCTTAATTGACACAGATGGAGGCTACAGCCTTGGAGGTATCAGCTTTTCACATCACTCTTCCCGTCCTTCCCAATCGACGGTCCTCCGCTTTCCACCTAAGGGCCCCTCCCGGTCTCCATTCATCAATACTCCACAAGAAACTTCCAATATTCAATGGTGTAGAGACATATTGCCGACACGTGGTCTTCCGACCACTCGGCGTTCTACCGTTACCTACATCTACGCCTAGCAGATGCTATCGGCCTATATCTAGTAGTAGGATCAACAAGGATAATCCGGAATGAGAAACCAAGTGGTCAGTACCTTGGTTTGATTGTGATGAGTCATTGACATGCCGAGGTTTGAATTCGAATCCGAGACATTTCAGTAGTTTTACCTTTATCTTTGTTTCGTGTGGAGAATCATGTTTGCTTGTCTCGTGGTGTACAGGTGGCAGGTGCGACATGGCGGGCAACGACGAGGATCATGGCAGGAGTAGGAGACCTGGTGCAGAGGACCGGGGATGGTCAAACACAGGTCGGATACTCGGTGGCTGGACGATCGGGAAGTCAGGTGACGCCGTGTACGGTCTGCGCCGTGCACAAGGAGACGAGTAGCGTGGGTTTCTTGGTTGAGCCTCAAAATCAAGGTCGACGGTTTCCCGATTTGGGCCTTGAAACCGGCAGCTCCGGTTTGGTGATTTAGGCCTTAAAATCACCACGACGGTTTCTTGGTTTGAGCCTTAAAACCAAGCAGGATACGATTTATCGGTTGCGCCACAAAACCAACGGGAGGATGATTCGGCGTGGGCCACGTGTTGAGGTCTGGCGGCTTGCTTCGCCTGAAAGCAAGTCGCACGAGGGTTCCCCAGTCTGGCCTCAAGACTGATGGAGGCGCGACTGCGGGTGGTGCACGTGGCATTATCGCGGAGATCGCGTGGAGTTGAAGCTAAAGATGGACGGGTCGATGCGATGGGCTGCGTCGGACCCTTCTACCCTAAAATCACCGTTTTTAGTGTATTAGGCCCTAGGGGCAATTTAGTCTTTTTTAGTCTTTTGCTTGGGCCTATAAATAGGACCCTAGAGGAATGAGGCTACTTGTCATTTCTCTATTTTTATTCCGCATTTCCTAGTTTAGAGATAGTGTGCCAAGTACTCTAGATTTTCATTCCAATAATCAAATGAGGGAGGGAGGACGGTGACATCCGTGGATTTGTTGCAAACTTGTTGAATCTCAATGGAAAATCGTATTTTGAATCTTGCTTGTGCTGCGCAATTTTTAATTTGATTTTTTGTGTTCCTTTGTTCAATCTGAGCACGCCACTGATCTGTTCATCTCAATTCGGGTGCCCAAGGAATTTTCTTTTGTTTCGTTGCCGTTGGCCTTCTCTGATGTTTTGAGCCTTGCTTGATTTATATTTGTTTTTCTCTTGACGGAGCAGCCTGTCTTGGTCTCTGCTCAGTTCTGCTCTTGGTTCCAGCTCAACTTCGTTCCTGTGTCCAATTCCTTGGGTGTGTGAGCAAAGTTGCCAACAGTGTGCAGACCAAGCCGCTGCTACCACTGCCGGCTTGTATCTAGCTCGAGCGCACAGGGTCCCAAGCCAATTGTTCTGCGTACGCATCGCCGGGTCTCGCTCCCTGTGTGACTTCGATCTGAGCACCAGGAGTGCTGGGCCGACTCCTGGTCATGCCCCAGTGTCCGGTTGCCGGGCTGACTTCGATTTTGTTCGATCTGATTCGCAAGCCGGTGTTCGATTTCTTCGGTCCTCATCGATCCCTGGTCAACGCGCCGAAGCCAAGTTTTTCTCCTCGCGAGTGAAGTGCGCAGGACACCGCACGCACTCTGATTTTTGCCGTCGGTTGCCGACCAGCGCTTGTCCCCTGATTTGTTTTTGCCGCTGCTGCTAAGTTCTGTCTTCGTTCGTAGTATCACGCAAGCTAGCGTCCAGATCTCAGTTTTCGGTTCTGCCAAGGAGAGTTTTTGCCGGCAGATTTCGGTCACCATAACATGTTTTTGTTCCTCGCGAGCCCTGAGTTCCAGCTAGTCAAGCTCATCGGCCGGTGCTCGTGCTTGATTTTGTGTTGTGCGATTTGATTTTCCAGTAAAGGTTCTTGCAGGTGGATTGTTGGTATTGTTCTTGAGCCGCTGGATCAAAGGCTCAAACTTTCCAGGTTCTCGTCGTACTCCTGTGGTAGTTTCTCCGACACGTCCACAACGTGTTCGATGAAATGCTTGTGTTCGATGAAATGCTTGTGAGGCAATGAGAAGACATGTTCCTCTGTTTTGATTGCCGTGATCTCGCTTGTGACTTTTACTTGCACCAAATTGTGGTTCCGCTGTGTTTCCATGGTTCCTAACCCGGTTCTGAGGGTCAATCGCTTGTTGATAGCTATGTGGTCTTGGCCAAGTTAGAAGAGAGACGCGTTGGATCAGATTTGGGACATAGGCCGAGTTCCCCCGATGAATTTTAATTGACTCCCATTCACCCTCCTCTGGTCGGCTTCTCCGGTCCTTCACGGAAGTAACTTCTAATGCAACTAGGGTACCAATTCAACTCCTATAATCTAATGCACAATCAATGATTATAATAAACTATAAAGATAAAGCAAGAGTCAAGGATTGATATTTGGATGCACCGGTGCTTGCCTTGCTCGGACTCAGGGTTAGTGTCTTCGGGTTGAACTTGCTCCGGGGTCTCCTCGAACTCTGGCTCCGCGGGAACGCGATCTAGCGTATGCAAAATAAACCGTAATTATGGTGATGTCAATATGATGAGTTCATGGACATGAAATGTGTCAACAGTTCTAATTAAGTATATATTTCTGTAATATGTATTTTTATAAATTTTCCTTGGAGTTTTATATTGAATTACAATTAGTCCGACACTTAAAATTTAATAACATGAGTTTGGAGAGGGTTCTGACCAAAACTGATTTTATACAGGGGCAAAAGTACACGATGGAGTGGCAAACCAAAATTGAGCATTTTTGTCGGCCAGGATTATTTGTAACGATTTAAAGACTAGAAAGCAGTTAATAAGTCATAACATTAATTCTGGGTGCTGAAAATTGGTGGCTGATTTTATATGGACTGTGGAACAGTGAAAAAAGTGGCATGCAAAGTTTCAAGGTTTATCTTTGTGTGGATATTTGTAAATAATTTAATTGATGTTTGACTTCTTGGAATTTCATACAGAGAAATATGGTGAGGATAACCGAATGGTCAAGTGTACTGTGTATATTTTCTCACAAGGATTCTAACAAAATTTAATTTGCATTTTGTGGAGGTTTTTATGAATTTATACAAATTTTAGGAGTTTGAACTGATTTCTAGGAATATTTAAACTAAATTTGAAAGGAAAAGAAAAGTTCAGCGCCACGGGCTGAAATCTGGCCCACATGCCTTGGCAGGTGGGCCGGCCAAAGGCCAAAATGGGCCCTAGCACGGCTGGGCCGGTCATGGCTTGCTGGGCCTTTGGCCTTGGGCTGGCCATATGGCTTGCAGCGGCACTCGACGTCGAGGAGGAGCGCTGCGCGCCAGGAGAACATGAGGGAGAGGGGGGAAGAGAGAAGGAG
>VSTD030004563.1:0-10227 GCA_008808055.3 Sporobolus alterniflorus
TTAAAAGATGAAGGTTAATACCTTTGTTGAAGAATGTTTAGAACTCTTCAAAGGTAGCATTGTATCTTCTTTTTCTCCCACTTCATGTTCTTCTTCTTCCTCTTCTAGTTGACCCTGGGATGTAGCTCTTTGTTTCTTGTGTAATCTTCTCTTGCGCTTCTTCTTTTTCATAAAAACAAAAATATTAGGTAGGAAATATCATACAAACATAGAAACCAAACAATCCATGATGTATCATTACCTTCATTAACTTCTTGTCACACGAAACCTCATGTCTCCTCTTCTTGTCACCTTTGACCTCTCCCCCCATCGATATTGTGATCCAACCCACAGGAACTTCTTCCTCAGCCTCATCCACATGTTGTGCTTTTGACTTCCTCTTCTTTCCCATGTCCTACATGGTGAATAAAATGCATCAGTGTTAAAGAGTTTACTAGTATATAGCATGCAAAAAGAAAACAATTTGTACAATTGACATTTCTTTCATCGTGGTCCCATAATAAATCCAAACTGAAAAAGCACACATTGTGACACAATAAAAGTTACTGGTATTAATGGCTCGATTTGTTTTTTCTAGTACCAGATTGGTTCCACAGAGGTAGGGTGGGCAGTGGCAGCATGTGATGGGGGCATGGGCCTCTGCACCTTTTACTGCCCAGTGACATAAAAAAAACTAACCAAAAGAGATCACTAGCAAATTTTACTTTCGGCCTTTTTTGACCTGCCTGCCCCCGGTCCTCTCTCAAACCCTGATCTGGAGAAAATTTTCACCGTTGGGAACCAATCCAGTTGCAAACATCTTTTTGGCAGCTAGAAATCACGTCATCAATACTCCTATGATATCTCTTGCTCCTATTCACGCACTTATACTAACTGTATTAAAAAGTACTAGCATAATAATTCTTGCTGATGTTAGGTTGATCTGGTACGCATGACCCTATGATTAGTTAGAAGAAGAAGAGATAGTGTCGAGCGCCGACTCATCCATGCCAAGGGTTGTTTGGCATCGCTTATGGGCCAGCTCAATTACAACAGAAATTGATGGCTATTACTGTGCATTTTTCTGTTTGGATTTATGGAACCTCTTAAATTAAGCTATCCAGTGATATTAATGGCTCGAATGATGTCCGGGAGTAATATGAACGACTACCTTGAATGCACGCATACGAACAAGTTGGTATTTAAATGAGCAGGAACAAAAAAAAGACATTTCTTTACTTGTTGCCTTGATAAAATAGGTTGATCTTCAGATGAAAAGAAAAAACTTGTGCTTCTTCAATTGGGGATGAATGAATGAAAGTTGGTCGCCGACGAGGAAGGATTCTGATCATCGGCACCGTTGTTGGCACTGGTCAGTGGTCACCTCCACTCTCTCTCTTTCTTTTCGTTCTTTCAAGTCCATATCGAGATGATGCTTGGTTCAATAAGGAGACCGTATCGCCTCGCTTCTAGACCAAACCCAACACAATAGCAGACCGAGCTGTCCAGAGGAAGGGTTCGTACAGTAGCTCTGTAGCGCGATTTAACTAAATCTCAACTTTTAAAAACTGGTCTTCAAACACCTTCACTCTAATTTTTTTAGAAACAAGTTTTTTATATAAAAACTCAATGAATTACAGGTACGACGAAGGAATTTCCGATTAAATCTGCGGTGATTAATTTATGCTCAATTAAGTCGTCCACATGAATGCTGCTGCTAAGTTTTTTAAAAAACGAGCAAATCGGAACGCAGAACTAATGCTGACCGACTAAACCGATCGAGCAGCGCGCTCTGTTGACTGAGAAGGAAGGGGCTACTGCCACGAGAAGGGCAGCGACGAGGAGGTGCCGCCGTCCGAGGACCCCTCGCCGCCGACGTGGAACATGCCGTTGTAGTTCATATCGCCGTCGCCCGCGCCACCCAGCACCGTGTTCAGCTGCTGCTCGCTCGCCATCCCCGCAGCGGCGGCCTGGTGAGGGCGCGAGAACCACGACGACGCGCTGCCGAACTGCAGCCCGGAGAGCTGCAGGGGCTGTTGAGCCACCAAGGGGAGTTCCTGCTCTGTTGGCCGGACGACCATCCGGCCCACGTCGATGCCCGAGGAGTTGGCCCGAGCTGACAGAAGAGAGAGAGCACAATCCGAGTCGAGCACTCGAGTCAGCTCGTCAGAGAACATCTTGCTCCGGCCGCCTCCGCCGCCGCCCTCGGGAGGAGCTGCCACCGTCTTGAGGAGTGGCTGGCACACCGCCGCCGACAGCACCGCGCCCGAGGCGAAGCTTATCTCCCTCTCCTGCAGGAAGGGGAAGCGCCGGCCTTCTTTCGTGTTGTAGGCAGACGTGGAGCCGACACCGAAATGCTGCCTGTTGCTGCTGCCCAGAGATATCTGGTGGCTGTAGTATGGAGTCTCTTCGGTTTTGATTATCCCCGGCCATGTTGCGTCCGGTCTCTGTGTTGTGAACGGTGAGAACCGTGCCCCTGAATTTCAGAGTAATGATGGTCACTAATGAGCTCAAAAGTGTCCGGCCTGCAGAATTAGTAAAACTGAAGTCTCATATGGATCTAATTTCAGTTCCAGTCAGTTAGACACCCCGATGGTGATAGGTATGCCGTGAACACATCAACTAGCACGATTTTGTGCTATTTTCTGTGACTGGTTGCTATTAATTTACTCCAGGAAGTTGTTGGATAAAGCATGGTCGAATTGTGCAGCACGGAGTACCCATGCTATTAAGCGAGGTAACTACAGGTTTGCAAGATGCTGAACAAGGTGACCTTGTGAAACATGGAAGTACTAGACCAGGCAACATCATCAGATTAAGATCAAAGTGGCAAGTTGTTCAACCAACAAATTTATTGCATTATCGAAGTATGCTCTGGAATATTTCACGGAATTGTTTTTTCCTTATCCAACAAAAGATGGGAAATGGGAATCTATTTCAACCAAATATGTGCGCTGTAAAACATAGAGCAGTACCAAACGAAGAACAATTACCTTGTTGGCTCGTGATAAAGCTTGCAGAAGTCATGGGATCTGGTTGTGGCTTCCTGCGCCGACGGTTGTGTCCGTCTAGGCGCTTTCTACAGCTGCGCTTGGTCTCATCAAACTCCACCAGTAGGTGAAACCTAAAGAAATAACAACTTAAGATCAGGTAACTGAATTTACGCTGGGAAGATCAGAAAGTTGCAAGATCAATGTGATAAAGGAACCAACTTTCTCGGTAACATGTTTATTCATTTAGGATCAATATCTCATTGTTCTATTGTTACGGAAATGAAATAATGCAATGGAAAAGTGTAACATTTTTTATTTTGATAATTTAGTGCACAGTTAAAATAAAATATTAATGACTTGCTGCAAGTTGGCTTGCAGCAATAGCAAATGGTTCGTCACAGTAGATTGCCATTTTCAGAATCATACTACTACGTTTGGCAGCATAAGCAAAATAGTGAAAACATTAACATACATCAGGGGGAACAATAACAGAATCCGTAAGGACCACACGATCAATTATACAGTAAATAATTTTTAGTGGGACACTCTGATTAGTAAAAACAGAGAAGACACTCCTAGGTTGGCCTTTCTAGGAGACAAAAAGATAGTCCTGCAAGTTAACTACAGTACCCAATGGCAAATGAAGATGCTTCTCACTAAAATACCACTAAGATAAGTGTTCCCCAATATTTAATGTACTGCACACGCATCCTTACAGTTCTTACTATACAGACACAAGGGACCACTGAATTTCATAACCCTTTCAGTGATTGGGAGCCTTCTTCTTAGATAAATTTATTGTGCTGAAGGACTGTCAAAGAGAGAAATATTGTAAGACCTGTTGAAATTGGACCACAATATAGTGCATCCAAACTCCATTGGTATACGCAAGCTGGCAGCTTGGGTTTTCGAAACTGATACGAAAGCTGACAGTTTGTTTTTTCGAAACTGATACAAAAGCTGACAGTTTTGTTGGGACACTGACTATTATGTAATTTATTAAGTCTGATTTTGCGCAAACTGACAGAGCAATAGTCAATCAATGATTGGAAAACCGATCCCAGTGACTATGATATTCCTAGATAAAGAGGATAAATGACGTGATAATCACAGTAGCAACCAACGGAGTTAGACAGTGCAAGAGTACACCACGATCCAGAGGATCAAGCATGTTTAAAGAAAATGGACACCAACACAGTTGAACTATAAAGTTGACAATAAAATCATTCTGGAGATTGTCTCAGAAGTGGCTTGAAAACATCTGAGAATATCTGGAAAAACTTGTTTTGGTTAGCTTTTCTGGCACAGGCCCCAAAAACACTTCAATGACTAGGTAGTATCAAAGCTTAATGCCAGCAACTGTAAATGACAGGAGATGACAAAAAAAACATATTGTGATGGCTGTTCTTTATTCCACATGAAGTTCAAATGAGAATGTGACAGATCTCATTTCCTTATGCGGACATCAATCAACAGAAAAAACTTATAACCTGTGCCATGAGAACTACTAGTGATCTGCTTTTGAAAGCACTATTCAACTATATTGTGATGACTGTTTCGTTTGAACTGAATTTTTCAAATGAGGATAACAGATCTCATACTAACAGTACCACCAGTATTATTGCATTTTATTTTGAAAGGCCACGTTGCATTGTGCTAGATGCAATAAGAACCATACGTCCATTAGGACACTGCTTGAGTTTCCAATATAGCACTTTGACTAAAAAAAAGGGATAATAGTGTAGTGTGATTATTAATTATTTCATGGTGAATCTAATAGGATGAAATTGTTGTTGTCAGCTGCTATTAATTTTCCCAGCTATTGTTATTTTGGGTATATGGTCAGTGGCCGCTGTCATTTATCAGCCTTGTGGAGACGCAAAGACATGGAAGGCTTGTATAGCCAAAACCTGAGGAATGCACATGCACTGTGGGCGGGTATGGCAGTATGTATCATGTATGGTCCTTTCACCGGACAGGAACGGCTCCACAGAGCGCTTTGCGCAGGGTACATCCATAATCCTCTTTCTGACAGTTTGAGTGGCACTAACTTTCTGGGTATTGGGCATCTGTACCGCCTTTTCCTTTCAAGAGATACTAACGCGCAGCTAGCAGATGTGGTAGGCCAGTAGCTGCCGCCTGAACTGATATTAAACCAAGGAAAGGAATTGACAGTCCCACACAACGAAAAACACAGAGAAAACAAGCGGAAGAGCTAGCTCGCATCGATCTACCCGCGATTCCAACTCCGGATTCAGCAGGGAGATCGAGTGTCTCGTGCAGAGAGAAGGCAGAGCAGATTGTTCCATTCCGGAGGCGAAACCGTGAACATGTCACGAGGACGGATCACTGCCGGTGTGATCTGTTTCTGCTGGCGGCAGGGGAGCAGCTAGCGAGAAGCGTTAACTCTCATCAGCGCGTCAGGGAAAAAAAAGTGAGCGAACGGCCGCAGCAGTGCAGAACAGCAGCAGCGAAAAGAGGAGCCGTGGCGCAGCAATAATTCAGGTAACGCAAGTTGCCAAGAAACTCGGGGCCGGTCGACGCAGTGATTAAATAGAGAAACAGAAAAGGCATGCCGGAAAAAGGTAAAGCTGTGCATCCTTGAAACGAGACAGGCAGATGTGTATCGCCTTCCAGTGGAAAGAATGAACAGATGACGGATTGATGGGTGCGTCGGGACGGGGGTTAGGTTAGGATAGGAAGCAACAAGATCAGGGAGGGAGAGCTGATGAGAGGACAGCGCGAAATGGAAAGGTGTTACTGTAGACGAACAGGTTGCTTGCTGCGTGCAGTGGATTATTAGTGGGCGTTGAATTTGGCAAAAACAAACAAAATAATAATGGGGGGGGGAGAATCAGTGGAGTGTCGTGATGAGGAATAATTGGCGGGAGGATCGGAGTGTTCATTACCTGCTGCACTGCTGGCAGAAGCGCATCTCGCGGCCGGCGACGACGACGAGGGGCGTCTTGGAGTGCGCCTCGCACACCTTGTGGCGGCGGTGGTAGTCCCGGCACTTGCTCAGGTCCGCCTCGCACCCGTCCACCGCGCACGACGGGCACTGCTGCTGCCCGCCGCCGCCCGCCGGGCGGTGCCGCTTGTTATTGGCCGCGCCCGCAGCAGCTACCGCGGTCGACGAAGGCGCCGGGGCCTTCCCGGTGGCGGAGGGTTCCCTGCTCCGGCGGTCCGCGGCCAGCGCCGCCGCGCCGCCGTGGCCGAGATTGAGGTCGACCGAGCACTCGGGCCGCCCGCCGGACGACGGCGCCGCGTCGTGCGCGTCCAGGTCGGCGAGCTCCCACGCCGCGGGCACCTTGAGATCCCAGTCCATGGCCGACGCCCCTCCTCCTAGCTAAGCGCGCGCACTCCGAGGACGCTATCTTGGGGCGACGGCTTCCGTCCCGCGGGCGTTTTATCTCTCGCGACAAGCACTCAACAGTGACAGTACTGGATCTACGCCGGCCAATCAACCGATGTGCATAGCTGCAGTGCCGAATTGCAGTGGAGGGTACTAGTCGAGAGAGTAGTGGCTAGCGCGACGGCGACCGACTGAGGCGAAACGGAAGGTGCGGCGCATAGGTAGGAGCCAACAAAGATTTGCGTCCAGGAACTGGCGGAGTAGTCGGTAGTACTTGCAGAGGCAACTGGGACTGTAGCGAGGGAGCGTGTGTGTGTGCATGAAAGAGCGAGCGAGAGAGGGAAGGGTGGAGAGAGACGAGTGGGTGATGGCATTACTACCCCCGCCTGTGTGGGGTTGCAACCTTTCCATCCCTGACAGGCATTCTAAAGGGCCGGGCCCCACGCCTCACCCCCGCCACGTTCACACTGGCACAATTATTGGGGGTCGAGTCTAGTACAGTAGCATGGTTTGAGGAGACCCCCTTTTTCCTCCGTGGTGGGCTTAAGCATAGGTAACAGTGTTTCATTCTCACTTCCAACAGCTAAAAAGTGCCATCTGGAACAGTTCCCCAATATGACTCCCAACAGCAAAGGTTTGCTCCCAATACCCACCCCTCTCGGATCCTCCCGGCTCAGTAGCTGGGCCCCACCGTAAAAAACCGTGGCGGGAAGGCTCTCTCTTGGCGCGAAGCTCTCCCGCCCGAGTGCCGAGCCTGCGCTTTCCTCCACATCGCCCCCTCCTGCTCCCATGTCCTCTCCGATGCTGGTACGCACCATGGACTCCAATGTCAACGTCCGGACCCCATGGATCGATGATGACTGCAACCGACCTCAACGCACGACGGAGTCGTTTTATTTTTAGAACTGGGGAGGGCCCCGACCCCATCCCAAAACCAAGAGACGGGGGTCCAAAGTGCTTACACGAACTGAATTCGGTAGTTCTCCGGATTTTATTTGATGTTGTCCGACGGTTTAAGATTGCACTGCGCGACGTCAAGAATAAAAATACGAGGGAGTACGCTATTACAGCAGATCGACACCTCCAGCATTCAAGGCAGACAGAGATGGGGGCGGGCAAAATACGCTAAACAGAGCAAACCCCCAGGTGAACGAAAACACCATCCAAAAACAACACTACTCCACTTCCCAGAAAACGACCTCCATCATCCGGGTTGTGAGAAGGATCCACGTACCATCTCAGTCTTCAGGTGTTGCCACTCCCAGCACCCTCTTCCTGATCGTTAGCAGCGTCAGGTGGCGTATCTGAAACATTCTTCAGCGTCAGGGTTGAGCTTCCATCTTTCTTGCCAAGCAATTTCATCATCAGGTCCACACCGTCTTTTATCAGCTTCCGTGTTTCCACCGGGTACAAACCTGATCAATAAGACATGAAAATGCACGCAGAGTATATGGTTAGTTCTGAGCGAGCGAGTCAGAGAGAGAGAGAGAGAGATTACAACAAGTCACAACCGTATACAGTAAAATTGTTTCCAAGTGGCGTCTGATGAGGACGGACGGACATGTTTGTCATCAGTCGCAGCCCACCACCCCCTTCTTTTGCCCCGGCCTTGGCAGGTTAGAATAACCACCACATCACTAAAGGAAGCGCTAACCTCTAGCTCTTTCAGAAAGAGAAAGAAAGAAAAAGGAGCTCATCACGCCGGACCGGATGATTGATTTGATCGCTTCCGTGTTTGCATTGGCAGCGCGTGCGAGAGCCACACATCCTTGTTCCTCTACCCTTCCGCCCCCACTAATATAACGAAAATCTCCCGGGTTTTTCTATTGCCAGGGCTTGCAACGCGCAAAGATACAAGTCGAGTCCTAGTCTACTCTAGTGCGGAAACAGGGCGATCGAGGAGTTCATGTGAGCGATCGATCGAGCACGGAAGGAGCTGAAAACAAGGAATAATGGTGGTACAGTACGAAGGTCGGGGGAAAAGACGATGGCTTTGATGGGAGCAGGGCCTTCGGAGCGACGTGGCGCTTGTTTGCTTGCTCTTTTTAGCACTCGCTTGTAGGCTGCTGGGCTTTCGTTGGGTGGCGGTGATGGGCGACGTCTCTGCACTGAGTGCTATGTAGAGTCATGGGAGCACGAACCATACTGGTTACTGGCCATGCCCATGTGGTGCTGGGAAGCCCCGCACCAGCTTTTCTTTTCTTTCTTCCCCAGGCATTGCACGTGGCGCGATCGGGAAATATCCGCACGCGGCAGCAGCGTCCGACACCTGGTGGTGGTTCCGGCCTGACGTCACGGGCACGGGCACGCGTCACAGCGTGCCCGGCCTCGATGGATCGCAGGCGAGTGAACCCCACCGCCGCGGCCGTAAATGGCGCTGCAGGAAGCCGGCCAACCAGCGCTGCGTCACGGCCGTACCGTACCGGCGCGCTCGATCGATCCGAACGGCGGGGGCAGGAGCAGCGCCACGGGAAACGACAGGCAGGGGAGGCGTGGCCCGGTGTGCCAGCCTCTTCCTGCCTGGTGGGTGGGCTGTGACGTGGATTGGATTGGCTACGTTGTCAACCTCCACGAGCACTCCCCTGCCATGCATGGGTTGGATTAGCCGGCGCTTTTTTTTTGGTGGCTTCCCACCTCGGATTCCCGATTCGGAAACAGTGAAAAACTGCAAGCTTGCACGCGAGAGAAGAATGCCTACGGGCATGAACGAAGAGAGAAGGGGTCTTGTGCCAATTATGCAGCAGCTCGATCGGGCGGGAGCAGAGTGTGTCGTAGTGATCGGTAGCGCGCGGTCGAGGCGGACCACGTAGAGAGAGACACGCTACGACAAGAATCTGTCAGTCAACGAACGGTGCAGACACCAGCGTACGTGTGTGGCGTATGCACACGATCATCATATATACAGAACCTCGAAGAGCGCGGCCTGAACGGTGCAGACACCAGCGCGCGCCATTGCCCGCATGTGTCGTACTACCTCTGGGCGCGCACCGCACGAAGACGAGCCCGGGTTCCGCCGTCCGCGGAAGCTACCATGCGACGTACGCACGGCCTCCGGACCACGCGCAGCAGGATATGATGGCTTGGCAGGGGAACACCGTCTCGCTCTAGCCACGGGTGCGTGCGAGCGCGTCTGGAGGCAGCAGGTCACCGCGCCATTGCCCGCATGTGTGACTACAGAGAGGATGGGCCCTCCTCACTTCTACTGAAGAAATCTCGCGTTACGCATCTAACAAACAAACAAACACAACACACCCTGAGGGCGGCAACTCTCCTACACTTGGCAAAACTCCAGAAGAAGCGGCATCGATGGGTATCATCAATTCAATGCATGCCCTGGTGGGTGGTTACGGCCTTCTCTTGCTTCTCTCTCTGGCGGTGTCGTTGTTGTTGGAGATAGAGATCTCTAACAATTATGCTATAGATAGAATCATATTATCTATAGATAGAAGCTGATCCTCTATATGTAGAAGTCAATATTCTGTTGTAACTTGTATGGTAAGTACATATCTCTTGTAATCTTGATTCGTGTGTATATATAATAAGATGTCTGGAGCCGTGAGGAACACGAGCTCATTTTCCATCTAGTTCGTCTTATATGGTATCAGAGACTACTCTTCCAAAAACATATAGTTATTCTTTTCAAGCTCCATCCATGGCGTCCTCCAGCCCTACTCCGACGGCCATCCCTCTGATGCCCGTCTCAGAAAAACTTGCGCGCGGCAATCACACCATATGGAAGGCGTAGGTGGTCGCTGCTCTTCGGGGCGCCCAGCTCTATGGTTTCCTTGATGGAACCTCCATCAAGTCGGCTGCACAAATCAAGGCCAGGTTGGTTCTGACGAGGAGGACGTTCCCAACCCTGCCTTCGTGGTGTGGAAGGCACAGGAGCAACAGGTTCTCAGC
>VSTD030004564.1:0-10227 GCA_008808055.3 Sporobolus alterniflorus
ATGTATTTAAGACTCTTGTGGTCACTGTAGATCTCGCATCGATGTCCAATGAGATAGTGTCTCCATATCTTAAGAGCTTGTACCACTGCGGCTAGCTCAAGATCATGGGTAGGGTAATTCTCTTCATGTTTCCTTAGCTGGTGGGATCCATAGAACACTACTTGCCCTTCTTGCATTAATACACATCCCAATCCTTGACATGAAGTGTCACAGTATATGTCAAACTTAATTGTCAGGTCTAGTAGAATCAATACCAGTGGAGGCACTCGGCCAATTATTGCATGCACCTCGCCTGAAATTATAGGATGCATTGACTTGGTGGCTCTCGACAGAATTCTTAGCCACTCAACCAATAGTTTCAGACAAGTCACAGCACTCGACAATATCACTTGCCAAGCATTCAGGGGTTGTTGATGATATTTGGTACCAGGGATACCATACCAACTGGATTCGGAGAGAAGGAACATGGGGTCCTCCATGAGTCGGGCCACATGGCCAGAAGACCCGGGCCACAGCTCAACAAAGTGCTGCAACTTTCATTGTGCAATTGTTAAAAAATATATAGACTAATGACAAATTAATGAAAAAATAGACACTTTCATTCATGGAATCAAACATTTACCCAAATGAAACCAACAACATTGACCTATCAAATCAAACACTGTCATCCATTAAATCAATCACTTTCATCAAAATTAACAATATTCTTGGTGGCACTCGTCTAAATTCCCAGAGACTCGGCCAAGTGTGCCAGAACATACAGAGCAGTCGGCAATTAGACCTCAAGGAGGAAGGCTTAAATTTTTGAGACCGAAACTCCTTTGCCATGCACTCAGTGGCTGCTCATGAGATTTGCTACCATAGATATCATGCCAAATGGACTTGGTGAGAAGGAGCAGGGGCCGCCATAAGTCAGCCCACTTGGCCTAGAAGACCCGGGGCCTGTCATGAGTCCAATCTAACCAACTAATGATCCTACATGAAGGAGAAAAACGATTGAATGTCAGAGATAAAAAGCAAAATGTGACAGATCGAATGGGCGAAGATCGATACAGATGGGATCACGATGGACACTTCATACGTAGCATTGGTTTCTCCTGGGTATCCTATAGAAGACATATTTTTCTACGGATCTAGCAAGCTAAGATGCATAGATTATCACGAACAAACATATGCATTGATCCATGTATTATTATATTACTTAATACTCCTATCTCGTGCATGAAAAATCTCATTAGTCTTGTACATTCTGTCCGGGCAAGAAGAATTCAAGCTTTACAAATCAAAATTGATCAAATCTTCCCGACAATGACAAATTGTTCTGCTCACCTCGACGTCAGAGTTGGTCGTGTCGATTGCGTGCGACGTAGTAGAGGGGCTGCTCTGTTCGTCGGCCTCACTGCCAGTGCTCACGAGCCCACGGCAGGGAGAAATTCGGTGAGAAAAAGTTGGACCGTTGCGGCCGGACTTGGCGAAATTCGGTGACGGCAGAAGAGCAACCTTTACAAGATCAAAATTGATCAAATCTTCTCAGCATTGGCGAACTGTTCTGCTCACCTCGACGCCGCGGAGTTGTTCGTGTCGGCTGCGTGCGACGTTGCAGAGGGGCTGCTCTGTTCATCGGCCTTACTGCCGGTGCTTGTGAGCCCACGGCAGGGGCGGCGCGGTGAGAAAAATTCGACAGGAAAGACGCGACTTGGCGAAATCCGGCAGTAAGCCCTGACATGGCGAAATCCTGATTGGTTATAGTAATGGATATGGGAAAGCATGGCTGGGCTCACGTTGATTAACAGATATGATTGAAGTCGTTATCTTATATAGAGGGACGGCCATACGTACAAAAAGGCAGTGTATAATCTGATATATGGAGGGCAATCAGAATTGCTATTGTGCTGCCTTAAAAGAAATAGTTTATTGCCTGAATCATTTTTTGCGTTGACTGGTCGTGAAGCATGAAAGAAATTTCCTCCATGTGTTTCCTACGTTGATTGGTCACGCAGTTCTTTCATTTGTGGTAAAAAAATATTTGGAAAGAAAATTGCTAATTGGAAATAAACATGGCAAGAAAATATACGTGATTGAAACATTTATCGTTAATGTATTATGGAAGGAAATTATCACATATTTGTGGGTACACGGGAGAGTTAGACTTTGACATGGGTAAGAAAAGGATTATTTTTAGCAGTATTACATTCCAAAACTTAGTTTAAAACTCATGTAACGCTGTCCTTATAATGCACCTACAGGTAGACCTCCGCTCAAAACTCTAATCAGAATGGTTGATTGACATCTGGGATTGCTGGGTACACAATAATTCAAAGTGACACAAATGTCACATACAACTCGTTCTTTATAGTATTGACATATATATATATATATCAATACTATAAGGTAACACTTGCTTACCCCTATCTACTACTATTCAGCTCTGGAGGGGAAGTATCTTGTCGTGGTTTTCTGCACCGGCAAATAATAGGGTCTATAAAATCGGATGATTCCAGTTCTGAGACCGTCTCATGAACAAATAAACACACAAGAGTTTATCCTAGTTCATGCCCCTCCGTGGAGGTAATAGCATACATCCAGCGGGTTGGTATTGAATAAAAACAGGAGTTACAAGGGGTGAACAAAGTGCTCGAATGGTTCACGTGTTGAAGGGGTCTAGATCTTGTGGCTTCTACCTAAAGGGTAGAAGTCCTTTTATAAGCTGTCCTGTGGTCGCCTAACTATGATACAGTTCCCTTATAACTCAGGTAAAGGACCGTTGGAAACCTGGAAGAGTTCTTTTCAACTTTGGTATTCAACTCCACGTCGAATTTCGCGTAGAACAGTCCCGGTGTCATTATTCCTTAATGCTGCTCTTGATTGAGGCAAAACAGTCATAGCGAACCTCGTGAAGGCTTATGATTAGATTTCATGAATTTCCAGTCATCGTGGGACATTCCATTCACCTATGCCTCCACCCTCTTCATCGGCGCCTCTAGTGAGCCTCGAGCAACTGTTGGCAGCATTAAATGCCATCGTGCAAAGGTTGGCAGCAATCGATGAACAACAAGCAGTACAATCACAACCCCATCAATAGCCCCAAGAGTTCTCCGACTTCGACTTCTTGGTGACACAACCTCCAGAGTTTGCCAAGATGACAGATCCACTTGTGGCTAACCACTGGCTTCGAGTAACCGAATCTAAGTTTGGACTGCTTCAGTGCTCTGAGTTACAGAAGACCTTATTCCTAGCACAGCAACTCCATGGTCCCGCACCTGCCTGGTGGGCCACGTATACCACCGCTCTTCATGACAATCACCAAGTGCCGTGGAGTGAGTTCTGCAAGGCGTTCTATGAGTGCCACCTTTCAGCAGGAATTGTGCACCGCAAGCTATGGGAATTTCTGCATCTACAGCAAGGGACCAATAGTGTGAATGAGTACATCATAAAGTTCAACTACCTACAACAATATGGTGGTTATCATGTTGATACTGACGAGAAGAAGGTAGAGCTATTCAGAAATGGAATGAGCCTTCAACTTTAGGATCGCTTAGTTCTGCACCGTAACCTATCGTTCGATGCTATTGTGAGTGCCATGATTGAACAAGAGGGTCTCTACCAAGCTGTATTGGTGGAAGAAGATAAGATGAGAAAGAGAGCCTTGTCGGGACCTTAGGAAGATAGTATTGCTGGTGCTCCACCAAAGTACTATCTAGTTTACACTCCATCAGCTGGCAAGTCACGAGTTGCACCTCCACCACCATAGTGGAATCATCACCCACCTTAGCCACAGTAGCAACAGGTGTTACCTCAGGCACCTGTCCAGTCACCTCAGCCTATATCATCTTATACACCTAAGATGAAGGTCCTAATAGTCAGAGCCTCGTGCTTTAATTGCGGACGTGTTGGGCATTTTGCTCGGTAGTGTCCTGAACCCAAGAAGGGTAAAGTACTAAGGTCCCCAACATCAACGGTAATCTAGCAGAGAAGCAAAATCAAGGCCCCTATGTTGAGAAGCGGCCGTGTCAACCATACCACGGTCGAGGATATTCCAGAAGGAGAAGAAGTACTTGTGGGTACTTTCTTACTGTTTCGGCATCCTGTCATCATCCTGTTTGACTCTGGAGCCTCACATGACTTCATGAGTTTAACGTGTGCTAAAAAGCAAAGTTGGCGCTTACAATCGCCAAACCATCCTACATGATTAGCATCCTTAGAGGCCGAGTTGTGGCCAAGCAAACAGCAAGAGAAGTTCTGCTCGAGTTAGCTGGACAAGTGTTCCCCGCCCACCTCAACGTCATGGATGGACAAGGGATAGAAGTTATTCTAGGAATAAGTTGGATGAAGCTGCATAAAGCTATTCCGTGTATAGCTAAATGACTGGTTTGCATAGATTCTCCGATATATGGCAAGGTCACCCTACACCTCCCAGTCGTCATTCGTCTCAAGGCATCCATACACCACACTATGGCAAAGAGTATAGAAGAAATACCCGTGGTACGAGAGTTTCCTGATGTTTTCCAGACAATCTACCAGGATTGAGTTGCAGCCTGGTACTGCTCCCATCACCAAGAGTCTGTACAAAATGACACGAGATGAGTTGATAGAATTAAAGATCCAGCTGAAGGACCTGCTAGACAAAGGCTTCATCTGCCCAAGCTCATCACCTTGGGGTTGCCCATCCTTATTTGTGTCAAACAAGGATAAAGAGCTCCATCTATGTGTGAATTATCGACTGCTGAATGCCGTCACCATCAAGAACAAATATCCACTACCCGCATAGGCATTCTATTTGATCAACTAGTGGGAGCTCAAGTGTTCTCTAAGATTGATCTCTGATCTGGGTATCATCAAAACAAGATTCATGCCAAAGATATTCTGAAGACAACCTTCTCCATGAGATATGGCCTCTATGAGTATATAGTCTTGTCGTTTGGATTGACAAATGCACCGGCACACTTCATGTACCGCATGAACTCAGTTTTCATGCCCGAGTTGGATAAGTTTGTCATTGTCTTCATTGGCGACATTCTAGTATACTCGACGAATATGGAAGAACATGAGGAACACCTTCATATCGTGCTTCAACGACTATGAGAGCACCAGCTATATGCGAAGTTTAGCAAGTGTGAGTTCTGGATTGATGAAGTACCAATCTTGGGTCACGTGATATCACTAGAAGGAATCACGGTGGACCCCAGCAAGGTACAAGATGTGTTGAATTGGAAGCCACCAACATCTGTAACTCAAGTATAAAGTTTCCTTGGGTTGGCTGACTATTATTGAAGGTTCATTCCAAACTTCTCCAAGATCATAAAGCTGATCACCGAGCTCTTGAAGAAGGGAACCACGTATGTCTAGAGTGAAGATTGTGATGAAGCATTTCAGACATTGAAGAAGTTGCTAACCACATCACCAGTGCCAGCGCAGCCTGACATCGCCAAGTCATTCGACGTATATTGTGATGCTTCTGGCACTGGATTGGGATGTGTCCTTATGCAAGAAGGATGGGTGATTTCATACTCCTCTCGACAATTGAGACACCATGAAGAGCATTACCCTACTCATGATCTTGAGTTAGCAGCAATCGTGTTAGCATTGAGAACGTGGCAACATTACTTGCTTGAAAATGTGGTTCACATCTACATGGACCACAAAAGGTTGAAGTACATCTTCACACAACCAGACTTGAACATGATGCAGTGAAGATGGCTCGAGTTAATCAAGGATTATGAGCTAGAAGTGCATTACCATCCGGGGAAGGCCAATGTAGTTGCAGATATGCTGAGTCACAAGGCTCACTGCAATAATTTGTCACCAGCACCTCTTATTGGGGAAGAGTCCAACATCACCCTCGCACCCATATTGAGGGAAGAGATCATTTCCGCACAGAAGAATGATGAAGGCATGACACATATAAGGAGAAGAATGCAAGAAGGTGATCCGAAGGTCGACTGTTTCTGTGAGGATGCAGAAGGAACCCTGTGGTTCAAGAATAGGCTCATTATGCCAAGGATGGAAGCACTCAAGAAGAATATTATGGATGAAGCTCATACGTCGATGTACTCCATCCATCCTAGTAGTGCCAAGATGTATCATGACCTGAGGGAACAATTTTGGTGGACATGAATGAAGCGCGAGATTGCTCGCTATGTGTCAGAATGCGATACCTACAGAAAGGTCAAGGCCGATTACATGAAGCTGAGAGGATTGTTGCAACCTCTGAGTATTCTGGATTGCAAGTGGGAAGACATTAGCATGGACTTCATCGTGGGCTTACCTCTGACTGCCCGTAAGTTTGAATCAATTTGGGTGATCGTGGATCGATTGACCAAATATGCTCACTTTATACTCGTGCACACCCGCTACACAATAGAGAAGTAGGCCAAGATCTACATCACTTGTGCCCTGTGTCTGCATGGGGCTCCAAAGATGATTGTTTTGAATTGAGGATCCCAGTTTGTGGCTCAGTTTTAGGAGCAACTGCATGCTTCCCTAGAGACCCACATGATCCACAGCTCAGCTTATCACCCACAAACGGATGGCCAAACAAAGCGAGTGAATCAGATTCTGGAGGATATGCTCAGAGCATGTGTGATGGAGCATCAAGGTAGTTGGGACAAGAACCTGCCATAGGCCAAGTTCTAGTAAAACAATAGCTATCAAGAGAGCCTCAAGATGGCACCATTTGAAGCATTGTATGGTCGTTGATGTCGCACACTGCTCAATTGAATTGAGCCAGGAGAGAAGGCTATCTTTCGTCTTGATCTCATTGATGAAGCCGAAGCGAGGGTCTGTCGCATCCAAGATAATTTGAAAGCCACGAAGTCATGCCAAGAGAGTTATGTGAACAAAAGATGTCGGCCAATGGAGCTTGAAGTTGGAGATCACGTCTACCTATGGGTTTTACCAATGAAGGGCGTGAAAAGGTTTGAGATGAAAGGAAAGTTAGCGCCTTGCTACATCGAACCTTTTCCCATTCTGAAGAAGTGTGGACCCGTGGCACACAAATTGGAGTTACCGCCATCTCTGGCCGGAGTTCATGACTTCTTCCACGTGTCACAACTAAAGAAGTGTCTGAAAGCACCTGTGGATGTAGTATTGTCAAAAGTGACACCACTCGAAGCAGATTTGACCTATCCTGAGCACCCTATCAAGATAATAGATCAGAAGGATCGTGCCACTAGACGCAAGACCCTAAAATTCTTCAAGATTCAATAGAGCAGCCATTTAGAAGATGAAGCTACATGGGAAAGTGAGGACTTCCTCTGTTCTCGTCATCCAGAGTTTGAGTTACCGTAGAAAGGAAATGTGTGACTGTTCACTGTTCCTATTTGAACCCTTCTCGCTTTTCAAATCTTGCTTTTAAAATACTTATATAACAAGTTGATTCATTAGACTTGCATGCTTAGCATAGGATGCAAACCTATGATTCTAATTATCTTAATCTTGCCTAAAACTTGCTTAAAAGTGTTTAAAGTTAATTGCTCTTATGAATCATTTACAACTTGAATCCTTGGCTTGTCTAGAAGTTTGACTGCTTGGCCACGTCGGGTCAGTCTTGCTGAGCGTAGTCGCTCAAGCTTTTCTTTGTAACTTTTTGAGAGCAGGTTCTCCTTCTCTTTTTCTTTTGGTGATGCCGATGATGGCTGTCAGTGGAAGTCTAGGCTTCTATGTGCTAGATTCCGTACGAGAGCAAGTCGCAGGCGTAGAGTTGCCGAAGGAGGTCTTCACCTCTAGGGTGAGGTGAATGTCGTTGATCGTCGAGTGAAATGCTTCCGCAAACATGTTCTATCTTTTGGGGCACCTTCTGCTTCTCATCTTTGTAATCTTAAAACTAAAATGTAACAACTTAAATTTACAATTAAATTTTGGTTTTGAATGCATCATATGTGTGTTTGCATGCATTCTCGCTTCGTGAAGAATCACCCGATCTGGATCCTAGAAGATGGACCCCTCATTTCTGAGGTGGTTCTGTCATAGTGTGTGAGAAGTGCATGCCTCCGGTGTCGGTCCCTAGGACTAAACTCTAGCCGACCACCCTTCTTGTGGCCTCGCGCCATCCTGCCTGTCATTTTTACCTTTTGGAATATCTGTAAAACACATAGATACACATATATTGGAAAGCTTGTGCCTTTTACATCCCTACGTTCTTGGGTCCCTAACCGTAGTGAGTCAGGGTCCCAAGACTTAGGTTAGATCGTAGACCATCATGGACTGCTTCCTCGGGGAAGGGTGTCACACCTCCTCCACCCAGGTCTCCTTCGGGGTCCTTGTCCCGGGTGAGGGACCCCGAGGTCATGAATTTTTGTATCATGCCACAGTCCTTGAGCTTGTGCTTGACGGGGTATGCATGGTTCGGGGAGGCCTCCTCGAGGAGTCTCTCGATGTGGTCTATCGACGACCATGCCTGGCGCTTGATACCACGCGGGGCGGCCGCGACGTACTCCTTATCGAAGTCATCCACTTTCTTGTCGTCATCATCATCATCATAGCCGGCCGTAGCTACGACCCACTGGGGGTACCACTTTGGCCTCTTCTGTCCACCCTTGGCGTCCTTCTTGGCACCTCAGACTGTGATGTTGGATGGTGCCGCTCAACTTCTACTGGGGGCCGCTACCCTACCACCTGGGACAAGGAGAGGCCTGACCGCCTCCTCATTATTGGTGTACAAGGCAGAGATGTCGACCAGCTCATTGGTGGTGTACTTGACAATGTCATTCGGGGCCTGGAATGGTGTCATGCATGCCGCACCCAGACACCTTTGGCCCTAGTCTCTTAGGACCACGATAGTGCCCATTCCGGTCACCATGTCCCCTCTACTGTGGGTTCCATGTGAGGAGATTGGGTTGCACGCCCGTGTCCCCCTGGCAGGCCTGCCGGCGTGCCTGGGGTTCTGTGCATTGGCCATGTTGGCATGGCGGGCCCTAGGACAAAAACCAGGCCGGTGGGGAAGCCATCCTTGCCACGAAGGGTTCCATGGTGGTGTTTTACCAGCGGACCATGGAGTGGCTCGGGCTAGGGATTGAGGCGAGGATTGCCACGAGCTGGTGGTATAACCTATCCACCACATTGATGGATGGTGTGGGTAATGTGTCTGGGAGCGTGGGCTCATATCGGGGTAGCCCATATGGCTGGGCAGCTGAGATTACTTGCTTACCGATGAGCTTACCTCGTTGTTGCACCACCTCATGCTCAGCGTCGGCATGCTGAGTGCGGGTTCATGCTCGTTGCCCCTCCTAAAGGCATGCCATCACTTCAGAGGAAGCCCATTTTCTAACCACAACAAAATGGCCCATGGCAGAATCATCACCATGGTCTGAGGGGACAAAGCATCCTCCAGCCATGGTGTGGTTGCGATGGGAGCAGGCGGTGTCCCCATGCTATGCCTGCAGGAGACAGAGAGGTCAGAGCCCCCCCCCCTCTCTACTAGAGGCCATGTAGAACTTGTCGGTGGAGTCCATGAGGATGGTACGTAGTGATGGCAACCCATTGCGGGCCATTCCCGCAAAGATGGCGCCTGAGTCGCTCCTCCTGGTAGAGAAGCTTAGGCTGCCGAAGCAGTCGATGATGAATTCAAGACTCCCAAAGTGAATGGTTTTGCTGAGGGAGAAGCCATTGTAGGTCAGGTGCTCACCATCAGTGGCGATGGTGATTGTCGATGAGTGCATCAAAATATTCAGAGGAAAGCACTCTACAAATCCCCCTTCATAGCATGCCAATTATCGGTATTTTCTGCACCGGTAAATAACAGGGTCCATAAGATCGCGTGATTCCAGTTCCGAGGTGGTCTCGTGAAAAAATGAACACACAAGAGTTTATCCTAGTTCAGACCCCTCTTTGGTGGTAATAGAATAGCCCTACGTCCATCTTGTCGGTATTCAGTAAAAATAGGTGTTACATGGTATAAGCAGAGTGCTCGAATGGTTCATGTGTTGAAATGGGTTTGCATCTGATGTCTTCTACCTGACGGGTAGGAGTCCTTTTATAGGTCATCCTGTGGTCCCCTTACTATGGAATAGTTCCCCTAGAACTTGAGTTAATTTACCTAACAGGTGGGGATCCAGGCTGGAAATATAGTCTTTGGAGTCCGGAGAAGGCTTCCCGACTATTGCCTTAGCTCCCAAGCGTTAATGTGGCTGCAGCCTAGGATGGTTTCTTGGGGTGTGTGTAACACTGCCATCACGAAAGGACGGTGTTAGCCAAGATCACGTGGAAGGATTCTCGGTGAAGCGAGAATTC
>VSTD030004565.1:0-10226 GCA_008808055.3 Sporobolus alterniflorus
TACAAGTGGAGAACTACAAGAAGAGTGTGGTGTGTGTGAGTTCTACCATGAGGATCCTTATATAGAGGTCGAGGGGACCTTCCACTTACATAATTGAGTCAATTTGGAGGTGATGGAAGGTCGGGCGGCCATCCACGTGGTCGGTCGGCCACTCCTCCCAGTCTCCACCAACTTTCTAACATGGGATACTCTTGTAAACTGACTTATGAGCATAGCCATCAAGTTTTGGCCTGAACCGACTCAAAGTGCGGCCGGCCGGTCAAGGGGTTGGGCCGGCTGCCTGGCCCTTGTGCCCCTTTGACTTGTGGTTTGTCCCCATGTGGTCTACGTGTCACAAACATTCCTGTAGTGACACTATCTTTGGTAGAATTTCAAATGTTCTTGTAATTTCTTGAAATGCTCCAACTTGGCACCTATGTTCCTGAAATCAAATAGACACTAAAATTGTGGAACTAGGTTAGTAGACAAGCCAAATTCATGGTTATTTCATACATTCACTCGATATGTTGGCGCATGAAATTGGCATTTTATGTGCGCCAACAATACCGCAGAGCGAGTGACTTGCAACAGTGTCATCAAGATGTGGAATGTTCAGTGGAGTCATCACACCGAAAGATGAAGCTACTTGGGAGCATGAAGAAGAACTCCAAGCATATTGCCAAGAGCTCTTTCCTAGCGTGTCCTAATCACAGGGGGCAAGATTCCATTTAAGAGGGGTAGGCCTGTAACACCCACTTTTTGCATATTAAAACTTTGTCAAGGTAGATGTGAATTAGATTGCATTTTGGAAAAAATTAGCCTAAGGTTGCATTCATGGCATGACATATTATATTTTCTAAAAATCCATGAGATTCCTAGAAGAATTTTGGAAAAAATTCTATGTCCAAATTCCTTGTAAATCTCCTTGTATAATTTTTCAAAGTCTTGCCAAAATCAAATTCCCATTTGATTTCTCCCTGGGGTCCGAGCCAACCGGCCCAGTCCACCGAGCCAGGCCATTCCTCCCCAGCAGGCCGCCACCTCCTTCACCGGCCCATTCAACGGTGCGCTCTTGGTGTCTTCAACCAAATGCGCTTTGTATGCTAGATTACGCACTTTCACTGAAGCGTTTTCTCTTTTTCCTATCCGTGACATGTGGATCCCACCTGTCAGCCCCTTCTTCTTCCCCTGCATAGCCTTCAGCCATGTCCACCGCCATTTTTCCGCCACCTTCAGCCATGTCTGTCGCCCTGCTCAGCACCTTGAGGTACCGCCTCCCTTCCTTAACCCTCAGGTTAAACCCCTCCTTAACCACCCCTGGCCATCAATGGCTTTAAGTCCATTAAGCTGCCTGTTATCGCCCATTGCCACCTCCCCAACCCTCCCCTGGCCCATATAAAAGGCGAGCGCCACCCCAGAGCACTTTGCACCTCTTCCCTTCAATCTTGAGCTCTATCTCGCGTTCCTCTGCTCTTGCACCGAGTTCAAGCCACTGCCGCTCTTCGCCGTCGTCGCTCTACCTCTCCGTCACCGTTCGAGCCCCTCACCAGTTCTACCTCGTCGCCCTCTTCCTCTCCGGCCTTTGCCGGTGAGCTCCCGAGCCCCACAACACCCGCGCGCCATGCACTGGTAATGCTCCACCATGCCAACTATCCACATTGCCTGTGGTCCACCATGGACCTTAGCGCACCGCCCGGTCCACGGTCCCATGGACCCGGCTCATGGATTTTCCTGTTGGAAGGAAATTCGTTCAATCCTACAAATTTTGCACGAAACCCCCTGATCTTGATGTAAATTGCTCCACGGTCCATATGCGCTTAGAAGAGTTGTAGCAGGACCCTCATTTTCCAAAAAATAGTTATTATTAGGCCCTAAACCCCTCCAAATGCTCCAAAATCCACAAAATTCCTCAAAAAAATCCCAAACTTCGCAAGGGCCCCTGTTCTTTTATGCCAAAGCTCTCCAGCCACTCAAAATTCCACAAATACCGCCAGAACCCCCTAAATTGACCATTCTATCCTTCAAAGCTTCGAAAGCTCATATATTTCCATCCAGAGCTCCGTTTTCCACGCTTCTTGCACCAAAATTCTCAGAATTCATCATTATTTCTATTCATGCATTCATACATAACAATTGTTTGTTGTGCAACATTTATTTGTCTATTGTGTGCTTGCATTAGAAAATCCCATTTCGCAGCCCCTGTTCAAGGATTCCCAGGAGCAAGTATTTCAAGAACCTGAAGTTTTCTTTAGCGGGCCACAAGGCAAGTGTCCTTGAATAATTTGCACCCATTATCTTCCTGTCTATTCTATAATATATAGAATTGCATGATAGGAGTAAGCTTGCGCTCACCTATGCTAGAGAAATTACTAGAACTTGATTCATTATTCCTTGGTAACCCCGTAGAGTAGAATGGTTAGGCTATTTTTGGGTAGAATTGCTTAGCCCTGCAAGAATCTGGTTTGGGTAGCTCAATAGTGTGGAAAATAGGGATTTGCGGTGATGGGTTTGGAGCTGTGTTCAGTTGATCCTGACAGCTCAGGGCTTTGTCCGGTGGACTCCAAAATCCTATGGTTAGTCATCATGCCCAAATCCAAGGACCAGTTCATGGAGCGGCCACCCATGAGAACAGTGCAACCATTAGCCTATATGGGTACGACCTTGCGTAGTATGTGGTAGAGACTTGTTTGGCGTACCAATCAGTGGAGCGGGTAGAGTAGACTCTCTACGATCCGCCTGGTTGGGAACGAGTGGGTAATGGAGTGGACTCTCCTGAAAACCACATGATGCAAGAGGGGGCCCTTGGTGGTTCTGGACTGACACCTCCGGTATAACCTCAGCGAGTGCACTGCAAACTAGATTAAGCCATTGAAAAAGCCTTGTGGTGATATCCTGGCACACACCCCGGAAGTGTGTAAAGGTACTCCGTCAGATCAACGGATGCCTGGCTACCAAGGATAATCGTGACTCATGGGGAATGTGTGCAACCTTTGCAGAGTGTAGAACTGTCTTGACAGTCATGCTCACAATTATGAGTGGCACGGATCCTCACACGATTAGAGAAACCTAAAATTGGTATGGTTGGGATGTTGGGAGTATGGTCAGTCTTGTGTTTAGATCGAACTGCCAAAGTGGACTCTGTGGTACATTCGATGTCGCGCTTCGAGGAGAAGAGATGTTAGTATTAGAATGAGTCGCGGCAGCTTTTGGCATAGGATGCAATCATCGCTTTCTGTAAGTCACACCCTGAGTCTAGCCATCCTTGATAGATAGCCCTCATATCATCTTTTGCCCGACTTGCTGAGTAGCAACCATAAGTCTACTCAAGCTTGCTTTTCATTGCCATAGATGATCCAGAAGCCTAATGGAGTCCCGATGGCCAGTTCGAGCAAGAGGAAGAAAGCTAGGCAGGCCTCTCCCCCGGTCATCGCCTGTGGAGGTTGTTCAATCCACGCTTAGAATAAATGTTGTGATGATGCTTACATTGTAATCCCTTTTAGACCCAAGGATCATTTTGTAAAACGTATACTTTGATAATGCTGTAATTGTAACATTGTGAACTATTTTACCATTACTGTTAGTCGTACATGTGATTTGAACACCTTGGGAACATGTATGGAAGCTTTGGTTCAGTTCTTTCAGAACCGGGGTATGACAACAATAAAGCAAATATCATGGAGATTATCCATAGAAAAATAAATTCCATTTCACAAAAGTTGTGAAGCCTCAAATGCACTAAAACATCCTTCCATACCAAACAATACAAGAAACTAGATTCCACCCTCACACCTCGACTATTGCAACACCCACAACAGCTTTGACGTCATTCTAGGGAATCTCAGTCTGAGTTTCACCTTCAGTGGTCTCTACAACATCCAAGGGTTTACTTGGGGCAGTGACCATATCGCCCGGAGCCTCCGACTGAAACAGTCACCTTGTTAGTTAGTTCATAATGCCAAACAGTAAACTTTAATTACCACAATCACTTACAGTCATATCATGGGTTGCCTCAAGCCGACAAAGAATCTCTAGTAGACCATGTGGTTTTCACCACTTTCGCACAATTTGCCCTACCAGCCTATGCACGTCACTAGGAACATCCTCCAAGTCGGCGGTGTCACAAAAAGTATCCAGGTCACATAGCCAAGTCAACTCCTAACACCGTTCGCCGTTTAGCATATTGAGAACACCCTCGATACCCAGAATGACGACGTTGTCATTCCGTCGCCATACCGTATCTAGCACAACTTTCACATCCTCAGCAACCAAGTTGAGCATTTCCTCCACCTTCACACCTTTGCCAGGGAAGGGCAAACAAAGCGCCTTGACCTCACCAAAGGATGAAGCAACTCTCTCTTGAAGCTGGCGAAGCCCACGGGGCACAGTCTGGCAATATTCCCTATAGCTGCGGGTCTCCAGATCCAAATCCTCACGAAGCTTAGCAAGCTCTGCTGCATGGGCCTCTGCAAGTTTCATCTTCTCTTGTTTCGTCGCCAGCCCTCGGTAGCCAGCAGTCACATTCTCCTTCTCATGTTGCAAATCAGCGTAGGCTTTTTCAAAATCAGCAAATTTCTCAGCCTGAGAGTTCGTCAGTGTCTTGAGCTCCGCATTCCTGGCTGTCTGCGCAGATTCAGCGACCCTCCTTTCACGTCGTTTGCCCGATAATGCAAGGGCCTATGAAAGTGAACATTCAATCAGAGTATAATGACGTCAAAATATGAAGACAAAAAATGAAACTTATGTGCTATAGGCAGCACTCCAGATCTTCGTCCAAACTTTCCAATGGCAAATCCACCGAAGTCAGAGGATGGGTAGCACCTACAAAATAGTTATTAGGGCATGTGAAAACAAACGAAGCTTAAAAAGCAAAAACTCACCAGACATTGAGGGCAGAGGGCATGTGCGCTTCTCCGCGGTCCTTTTTGGTGAAGGGGTTTTGTGAACATCTTGTGATGAATCATCACCGAGGTTGTCAAAGGCTGGCACTCGAGCAACCCACCCAATGTGAGTCAGCACAAGGTTTCTGGTGGGAAGCCTCGGAGATGGAACCGCCACATCTAGTAGGAAAAAAATTTAGAAACTCCAACCGGGTTCACAAGAGTCAACTCTATTTTAGACATACCCCAATTTGAGTTTTGGTTGAGCAGCCTTTACGATGCTCACTTTCCTTGACAGTCCCAGTTTGGATGGAGGTACCGCCATTTTGGACGGCATCGGAGCCAACAACAGGGCGGGGAGCATATGGCACTCCCATCTGTTCAAGAATCCAGTTAAGTTGGCCACCATTCGGGATATTTGCTGCCATGAGGGCTTCATACTCCTTCGGCCCGAAGCTCCCCAACACTCTTTCGTCCTCTGTCTCAATCTCTACAAAAACACGATCGGCATGTTCCATAGCGACAGCCCCTACAGCAAACAGCGGTAAAGCGGTTATTACCTTTGACACGGGAGTAGTGCCAAAGGTCGCGTCCTTAAAGACGAAGTCGGCAGCCAGTGGATACGTTTTACATGTGACGTATTTCGCGATGGCATCGCGGCCTCTGATAGTAGCAATTGCTTGAATGAAGGCAGCGTCATTTTAGTCGTTGTCCGGGCACTCTACCATGGGCACGATGGCATAATCTAGTTCGCTCATCCATGAGTGCAAGGCATGCACGCTCTTTCTGCCTTCAGAGCTTCATCGGTAGGGCACGCAGCAGTAAAACCACGATTTCATCCATCCAGCTGACCACTTGTTCTTGATTGAGAGGCTTAGCTTCACACTTCCATCCCTTTTAGTATGAAAATTCAGACATCCGTATTGTGCGATTCGGTCTCCCTCTGGGGTCTCTATAGTCTTCGGTCGATAATGCATCTCATATCATCTCGCAACAAAATTCCCCAAAGGCATACCCCCAAAGCTGCCAACAGCCTGAAAATATTTCGACAATTGTGCGATGGTGTTAGGTGTTAACTAATGCACCTGTGCCTAGAAGTGTAGCAGAATGTCGACCAGGGTTGGATGGGGAGGCATCCAGGAGCCAGTGACAAAAAAGTCCTCATATACCACGGCTTCATCATTGCCCGACTCCGGCACGGTTTTAGCCCCTGGTGCCCGGGCTTCGCCCGCTAGGAAATAACCCTTTTCCATCATCTCCTTAATTTTGTCGACAATAATGGGCAACAACCCGAAGTAGTATGTCCATGAATTCTCACCATCAGAGCATCCTCAGCATCTAAGCCCGTAGGGCACCTTTCACCTTCGGACGCAACAGGGTTTTCCACAAACGCCCGCTCCAACTCAGCCGCAACCAATGCTTCATCCATGTCCTCCACCTCCACCACTCTGCTACTTGCTTCTCCAAGAGGACTACAGCGAGCCATGGCCTTCAGCGAAAAAGCAAGCAACTAGAGCAAAAAGCAACGAGTACTAGTAGCACAGAGCGTGAGCGTAGTAAAACATGAGCGCGACAATAACAAATGAGCAAATGGGTGACCTTGAGATCCATCAGTGAGTTTTATAGCTGTGGTAGAAACCCCTTGCAAGGATCGAGGTGCGGTAACTAACAGTCGCACCAAATGGGCCCCTAAGAGGCCCAATGGGCCGATGGAAGGCCACCAAATGCACATTGATAAAACTAAAAAGCAGACCGACAACTAAGATTAGTCTCTGGAAGCTCTAATTCAACTCATCCAACCCCAATGGTGATGCTTTCGGGGACCTTCAGAGAATAAGTCACAGGATCAGCTCATTCGGGTTGATTCGTTGAACCTCGCCTACGAGGGGCTACTGTTGGGGACACAAGCTGGAGGTCTCAGCTGAAGGCCCCCCAGCACCATTACATGCATTAAGCTTTGCTCAATTTGAGAAGACGCAGACTAACAGCTATGCACCGAAGGCCCCTCGGTGCCATCGGGCATGGGTACCTCCGCATGAATTGACTCATGGACAAACATTCATATCTAGTGATTCTGACGGGACAACAAGTACATGATCCAAACGGAGGCTTCAGGTGCTCGCAGAGACAGGCCGTCATCAAATAGGTGACCCAAGAAAGGAAGCAGAGGCCTTGATGGGCTGAAGCTCGGAGCATCATAATGCACGAAGGATTAATCAGAAGGGACACCTATCATCAGGTGATAGGCTCCGTGTAAAGTGGTTGGAAGTATGAAATGACTATAATACCCCTGTGACTATGCACACTATGTAAACGGGGTGGTTAGCGGGGTCGTTCGAACATTATTACCGGACCCCCAACTGCCCCTATAACTAGACACCCTAGGGATTCCCCCGGGGAAGGAATCGATTGCATTTATTACAGCTTATCGAGTTGCTGACACCTTCATGTTCCTAGCCCTCCATCTTTTGCCAACCCACCTTCGCATCCCATGTTCAGGATCGAGTAGCCCTCGACTATCTGATCCCAACAGTGGCCATGGTAAGCGATGTCCAACTAATGTGTCAAAAGGATACATTCATATGGGCGGCACAACATAATGGGAAAGTCTTGGCACACTCTATGTATAGAGTGTTAGCTGTACCCAATGTCATTCCCCACAATCATGTACTTTGGAAATTAGAAATCCCATTAAAAAATAAAATTTTCATATGGTATTTGATCAAAGGCGTAGCCCAAAGCAAAGGCAACCTAGCAAAAAGACATAGGAAAGGGACTTCAAAGTGTTGTTTCTGTAATATGGATGAGTCCATACAACAAACCTTCTCTGGGAACCGGCCCAGCATGCCCAGCTCGCCTAAGCCGGCCCACCATGCCTCGCAGGCCACCGCCCCCTCGCTCGGCCAATTCGGCCCGAGTGCATTTGGTGCACTTGCTGGATTACCCTTTCCCCTTTGGGTTGCGCATTCCACCCATGAATCTCTCTCTCATGTCGCTACCTTGTGGGCTCCGCCAGTCGGCCCTCTCTTCCACCTAATACGCTGCCCAAGCTCGACCGCGCTGCCACCTCCATTCGTCGCTCCTAGCCACCACCGTCGCCCTACTCAGCACCAAGAGATGCCGCCTCCATGCCTTAACTCTCCTCCACATTAAACCCCTGGGTTAACCCCCCTCCTTAACCACCCCTAGCCATAAATGTCCTGAGGGCCATTAGGCCAGCCGTTACTGCACATTGCTGCCTCCCCGGCGCTCCCCCGGTCCCTCTAAAAGGAGGCGACCCCCGCTGTTTCTCACTGCATCTTCCCCTCCTCTTTTTTCCATCCCTCCTAGCATGAGCACTGCTATCGCTGAGCTTCTCCACTGCTGCTGCTTCATTGTTGTAGCCCAGTCACCACAACGCCACCCGAGCTCCAGAAACCACATTCTAAAGCTGTTGTTCGAGGATTTCCAGGAGCAAGTCTTTGAAGAATCCAAGGTCTTCTTTAGCGGGCAACAAGGCAAGTGTCCTTGATCAACTTTGCACCTATGATATTCATGTCTATTATGTAGTATGTAGAAATTGCATGATAGGAGTAAGCTTGTGTGCACCTATGCTAGAAACTACTAGAACTATGATTGATTATTCCTTGGTAACCCCGTAGAGTAGAATGGATATGTTATATTTGGTTAGAACTGTGTAGCCCTGCAAGAATCTGGTCTGGGTTTCGGTAGCACACTAGTACCTTATTTTTCATCCCCGTTGTCACCTGGTATGCTGGTACCTTGTTTCCCTATTAGTATGGAGAATAGGGATTTGGGGTGACGAGATTGGGACTGTGTTCAGTGGATTCTGACATATTGGGGCTTTGTCTGGTGGACTCTGAAAGCTTGTGGTAGTTATCATACCCAAATATAAGGACCGATTCGTGAAACAACCACCCGTGATAACAGTGCAACCTTGAGCCTACATGGGTATGGCCTAGCATAGTATGTTGTAGAGGCTAGTTTGGCATACCAATCGGTGCAGCGGGTAGAGTGGACTCTCTACAGATCCGGCTAGTTGCGAATGAGTGGGTAAACGAGTGGACTCTCTTGAGAACCACACGGTGCAAGAGGGGACCTTTGGTGGACTGGACTGACACCTCCAGTGAAACCTCAATGGGTGCACTGCAAACTAGATTAAGAAAATGAAAAGCCTTGTAGAGATGTCTTAGCGCACACCTCGGAAGTGTGTAAAGGTATTCCATCGGATCAATGAGTTCTTGGCTACCAAGGATAATCATGACTCATGGGGAATGTGTACAACCTCTGAACAGTGTAGAACTATCATGATAGTCATGCTCAAGGTTATGAGGGGCATGGACCCTCACATGATTAGAGTAACCTAGAATGGTATGGTTAGGAAGTTGGGAGTCAGTCAGCCTTGTGCTTAGGTCGAGCTACCGTAGTGGACTCTGTGGTATGTTCAATGTCACGTCTTGAGGAGAAGAGCTTTTGGCATTAGTCATAGCTGCTTGGCAAAGGATGCAGCCACTACATTCTACAAGTCTAAAACCATAGTCACCCTTTCCTTGTCTAAAGTCCTCATGTCATCTTTTCCCCCATTTGCTGAGTAGCAGCCATAAGTCTACTCAAGCTTGCATTTTGTTGTCTCGATGGCCAGTTTGAGCAAGAGGAAGAAATCTAGCCAGACCTCTCCCTTGGTCATCGCGTGTGGAGGTCGTTCAAGCCACGCTTAGAATATGATGGAGTCCTGACAGCCAATTCGAGAAAGAAGATGCCTCAGGGCAAAGAAGTCCTCCCCCCAGCGACTCTCCTGTGCGAGGCGCCACACCATTAGGGAGAGGCGTCTCTGCACTCTGGCACTGTTGGTGGTCTTTAAGCCAAACAGAATGATCTGCAAGCGTACGGATGACAACTGTGGCAGCTTTCACCTAAGAGTATTCCTAGGGTTAACGAATCCACATGGACAGCGGTAGACTAGCACTATATCTACACCGCATGATAACTTTGGAGAAAGAAAAGCTAAGTTTAACCTAGAGATGAGTGGGACAACTCAAATGCAATTGTATAAATGCATACACGTACCTTAGATTTTCGGACTGTCTTGAAGGATAGACTTAGGCCGTCTAATCAATCCTATAGCACAGCAAGGAATCCACACAAGGGACTATAGTGAAGCCAGGTAGGGAGGGACCCACCATACTGGTCCATCTAGGTGGTGGATTATGAAGCCCTAATAGGACTATCACTCCTGCGACAACAATCCATATGGCCGGGGACGCAACGTGCATAGACAATGCCTCCGACACCTCATCGACTGCACTATCTAGGATCTTCTGCCTGATCAAAGCGGTTAACCTTCGAGGGATCAAGTAATAGTCACCACAC
>VSTD030004566.1:0-10226 GCA_008808055.3 Sporobolus alterniflorus
TTCAAATGTACCAGTTATCTTCCACCCATCCATGGCGCTCGGTGTATACGATGGCAGAGTCAGGAACGTTCTATTATGACCATTTTGTCTAAGCAATGTAAACACTAAAAAGGAAGGGACGTTTCAGATTTGATCAGGCTACAGCTTGAAGCAAAGCAAGCTAGGGACGCTGCTGCAATAGCAGCCCGCCGCATATTAAAGCTTCGATTTGCAGCTGATTTACTACGCGCGTAGCAATCGCCTGCGCATGAATTCGCCCATTCGAAGGGACGTGTCATGTTCGATTCGCGCCCCCATGATGCCCTGCATTCCGATTCATGCTAGCCCAAGGAACCGCCCTACTCGCAGCATTGAGGAAGGGAAGGGGATCGAGTTCACCATGCGATCGTGGAGGATGCCTGGCCGGCGTGGTGCGCCACGGCGTCTGCGTAGCCCTTGACCGCGCTGCGCAGCCACGACGACACCTCCGGCGTGGGGACTTGGGTTTAGGGTTTTTGGATTTGGACAGAGTGCCCCACACCCCCACGCGACGGGGAAGGACCAACCACTGGAACGGGCAGAGGAGTAGAGAACGCCGCAGGGGGAGGGGAGGTGGGTTTGGATGTTGTGTGGGGCCCGCCAAGGTTTACTCTCCAAACTTTGTCCAGACGCTCCACTCACACTTTCCGTTGACAATGACAAAATTATATGGTTGATCAATGTAAGTGAAGTAGATGCTACTACACATTTATTATTTTATAACTTCAGCTATAGGAGTAGATGAAATATATATGAGTTGCTACAGTATGTGTAATCAACTTAAGTCATTTATTTGACTAGATTTAATGATTAGAAATAGGAAGGTATCTATAGAGATACAATTTAAGTGACGTACTAGTATTAAATTAGTATGGATTAGGTATCAAAATTATTAATTTATTAATGATATAATAAAAATTAATGGTTAAAATTAAAATGAACCTTATGTACCTTCCAGATATCCTAAAAACACCGTAGGAGAACTCTATATATATATATATAACAAAATTTTGTGTTACTTTATATTTTGGCAATGTCATTTTAACTTTAGTTTCATGTGATGAATATCGCACTTCCCTGACAACTGAGGCTCCAAATACTATCCATATGTACAACTTGAACACATCAATGACAAATAGTAAAGTCATTAAAGCGGTTTAGAGATGACAGTTTGGGTACTACTACTAGGATGATTATTTATCCACGGGTACAGGTGTGGGATTGCTCTACCCCTTCGAACATGGCCCCTAAAGCGAACTCAAACTCGTCGTCCATTCCAGCAAAGTGCCATGTCATGAGTGCACATATATAATAAAATCAAAACACATTCTACAGCCCCTTCAAAACCTAGTCAAACTAAGCGTGGCGATTTGATCTAAAAAAAAACCTTGCCGCTAATATATATAAATGACTAAGAGCGGGCGTGGGGGTGTGGGGCACTCTGTCAATGGTAGACCTCCTCTACGATCACGCGTCGCTTCACCGGCCGGCCGGTCGCCCGTCCAAAACAGGAGGCAAGCATATGGAGAAGGTCGGCCGGTTCACTGTGGATGACCGGGTCCATCGATGATCATGCAGTCACATACAACAACTCACAGCTCGCGCGCGCCTGCTATTGTGTCCCACGCTCTCTCTTTTTCTTTTTTGGGGGGTGACGATCGAGAGGAGGGACCACCTTGATTAATTTTCTTTGATGAAAGTTTAAAATATGAACAACGGACACGGTGTCGCAACTTTGCCGATGGATTGAGCGAGTTACTGGGTGCGCGTAACAACCCCTTTTCCTTCCACTTGTCCAAACCATATGCATATCCTCCTAAGATTTGCTCCTTTCGCTTCACTTGAGCATCAGGATCAAGACCGGTTCTATATATATATATATATGACCCAGCCCCGTCCCTTCACACTTGCGCTTTTATTAGTCTTCTCCACGAAGACCCCCGCTAGCTGCAGCGGGTGGATAACAAGAGAAACGAATAGAAGGAAAAAAAAAGGGCGTGTGGACGCATGTGCTTGTTGGACCTCCTCGGCTAGCTGCAGCTGCCGCGGAGACGAGTTCCGTTTCACGTAAGCCGCTTTCGGACAGCCGTCACAGCCCATGCTTGGCTGGCTGTAGTACGGTCGCTGCTGTGAACCGGCCGCTCCCGCAGCTCATCCACCACCTCCCACCAAACTCCCTCTCCGTGATCAAAACGCCTCCCCCCCCCCCCTCTGACACGTGGGCCCTCGTAAGTTAGCATGCTTTGTCCGGCGACCGAGAGAGAGACGAGAAATCCTCCAAATGCTGAGCTAGCTGCACAGCACACAGCACGACTCGTTCCTTCCACTGGTGACAAAAAAAAATCCTTCGCTAATAACCCCCCACCACCTCGATCGCGATACTTATCTGGTGAGATATCAGCTCGTGCAGGGGCGGACCAGTTCCTTGTTTGGTCCGTCTCACTTGGCTTTGCGTGGCCTGTGTTCTCCTTGTTTATTACTGCAAGAGCGGCCTCGGCTTCAAGAAACCTTCTCCGGCTGGCGCTGCTTTTCCCTCCCTGCTTCTCGCGCCTACCACGCCAGAGAGAGAGAGAGAGAGAGTCGCGCGTCGGGTGTCCACTCCTCCGGCCGGGGCTCATTCTTCGGGCCGTTTAGGATTCCTTCGGTGCTCAAGCTTGGGTTTTCTGCCGTCGAGGATTGGAAATTCCTCGAAACCGGCAAAAAAGAAGAAGGTAATTTCCGTTCTTGAGCTTCCGCGCCGCGTTGGTGGGTTTAATCTCTGCATCGGTTGGGGAACTGAGGCTGATTACCGGGGTAATTTGTCGGATTTTCAGGTCCCGTGTGCTACAGGGAGGAGGCTTCTTGGCGAACGTTTTCTTTCACCTGTGGCTCCTGTGAGTGGTGTTGGTGAGCGCCTTATCTTGCCTGATGCTACAATCCCTGTCTTTGTGATTCCGGTTCCTCCTTCTGCCCTGCCGGCTGCCGCTGAATTTCAGCTTTCTTCGCGGGTGGGTTTTTGCCTCTCTCGCCGATTTCGCCTGTCCGTACGACCCGGAAAGGACTGGGTGAAATTGGGCATTTCTACTCCCGCTCATTCCCAGTAAATTCCCTCTTCTTAGTACCCCCATCAACATCCTCGTGCAATTCAATTCCCCTTCCGTTGTTGCTCTAGCCCAAATCTGCAATTCTGCTGTCAGAAATGGCAATGGATGCTAGAACTGTTACCCTGAAACTAGCACTAGGCCTTTCTGCGGTCGTCTGGATTCTTGGCACCTGCAGTGCCGAGCTCACCCCTCCGGACAACTACCTCATCAACTGCGGTTCCACGGTCGAAGCAACTGTCGACCGGAGGGTTTTCGCAGCTGACACTTCCGGGGAGACTATGCTGACATCCTCGCAGAGCACCGCGGCAACCGCCTCTCCGAACGCGGTCTCGGGTTTCGACAACGCCATGCTGTACCAGACTGCCAGGGTGTTCGAGGCGAGCTCGTGCTACTCCTTCGACATCAGGAAACAGGGCCGCCATTTTGTCCGGCTTCACTTCTTCCCCTTCAGGTACGGCCGGAGCTATGACCTTGCCGCGGCCAAGTTCAAGGTGTCGACGCAGGATGTCGTGCTCCTCAACAATTTCACTGTGCCATCTAGTTCCTCTCCGGTGGTCATGGAGTATTCCCTGGACATCACAAGGGACATGCTCATTCTGACATTCGTGCCTCTTGGGAACAACAGCACGCCCTTCGTCAATGCTATTGAGGTCATCTCTGTTCCTGATAATCTAATAACTGATGCGGCGCAAAGATTGGAACCTGTCGGTCAGTATCTCGGCTTGTCAAAGCAATCACTCCAGACATTCTACAGGGTCAATGTGGGGGGGCCGAAGGTGACTGCCGACAATGACACGCTCTGGAGAACATGGATTACTGATCCGAGTTTTTTCCAAAATTCCACTGCTACTCGACTTGCCAATTTTTCAGGAAAGCTGAATTACCAAAGTGGCGCAGCAACCCAGGAGGATGCACCTGACAGTGTCTACAACACTGCAAGGCAGCTGGTTAACAGCACCAGCCCTTCGTCCAATATGACATGGCAATTCCATGTCGACGGTGGCTCAAGCTATCTCATCCGGTTCCATTTCTGTGACATAGTCAGCAAGGCTGCATATCAACTCCTCTTTGATGTTTATGTGGATAGCTTTTCAGCGGCAACAGATCTTGATCTCTCCACAAAGGGTTTTGGTGGTACCTTGGCCCTTCCCTATTTCATGGATTTTGTCTTGGAAACAAGTGATCCGTCAGGCAGGCTCAGCGTCAGTATTGGACCTTCCAGCTTAAAAAATACGCCACCGAATGGAATCCTGAACGGGCTAGAGATCATGAAAATGAATTTTAGCACGGGGTCTGTTGAGATTGTGCCACCTCTGTCAGCGGCAAAGCGACATCTGGCTGTTATATTGGGCTCTGTTCTTGGAGGTATTGCTGCCCTCCTCATTGCTACTGTTCTTTGTATCTTCTGCAGAAGAAAGAAGAAGCCACAGCCTCCAACAAGCCGGCCCTCAAATTCTTGGACACCCCTGAATGGTCTCAGCTTCCTTACCACAGGAAGCCGAACCAGCAGCAGGACCACTCTCGCATCTGGAACTGCCAGTGACACAAGCTACCGGATTCCTTTTGTTGTGCTGCATGAGGCGACCAATCACTTCGATGAGCAGATGGTCATTGGAATTGGAGGGTTTGGAAAGGTCTACAAAGCAGTGATGCAGGACGGTGTCAAAGTTGCAGCAAAGCGGGGCAATCAGAAGTCTCAACAAGGGTTGAGGGAATTCAGGACAGAGATCGAGCTGCTGTCTGGTCTACGGCACCGTCATCTCGTGTCGCTCATTGGTTACTGTGATGAACACAATGAGATGATCTTGGTGTACGAGTACATGGAAAAGGGCACTCTGAAGAGCCATCTGTATGGTGGCGACATGCCTCTGCTCAGCTGGAAGAAGAGGCTAGAAATCTGCATAGGAGCAGCAAGGGGCCTCCATTATCTTCACACAGGATTTGCAAAATCAATCATCCACCGCGATGTGAAATCAGCAAACATTCTCCTCGACGAAAATCTCTTGGCCAAGGTTTCTGATTTTGGCCTCTCGAAGGTCGGGCCTGAATTTGATCAGACACATGTTAGCACAGCAGTGAAAGGGAGCTTCGGGTATCTTGACCCTGAGTACTTCAGGCGACAAAAGCTGACTGACAAGTCCGACGTATACTCATTTGGTGTTGTGTTGCTCGAGGTGATCTGTGCAAGGCCGGTTATCGACCCCACTCTTCCAAGAGAAATGATTAACCTTGCAGAGTGGGCTATCAAGTGGCAGAAGAGAGGAGAGCTTGACCAGATTGTCGACCAACGGATTGCTGGGACTATCAGGCCTGAAGCACTGAGGAAGTATGGCGAGACAGTTGAGAAATGCCTTGCTGAGTATGGCGTTGAGCGTCCTACCATGGGTGATGTACTATGGAACTTGGAGTTTGTGCTGCAGCTGCAGGAGGCCGGCCCGGACATCTCCAACATTGATAGCATGATCCAGATTTCTGGACTACCTTCAAATGCGAAGAGAGTAAGCTCCCTGGAGATCAGCACTGTTGACGAAAGCCGCACAAATATTGATTACACTGACACGTCGACGAGCAACGCTTTCTCACAGCTCATCAATGCTGAGGGAAGGTGAGCTGGATTGAATAGTTTTGTGGGGACCTCAAACTCTGAGGGATCGCTGGTACATGTTGGAGCTGCAGAGAGCCCTTTGCCCTGATACATGTGACAAGCTCTGAATTGCATTAAAGTTTTGTAAAACTCCTGTAATTACGTGCATTCTTGAAAGAATTGTTAGTTGTTTATTTTTTTAGTAAATTTCACAAAACCCCAGCTTCTGTGGTTCTTTTCTCATAAAACCCCGGGTATTTTGACCCGTGTCACTTAACCTCATATTTTCTGGTCATATTTTTCACAAAATCCTACCATTATCAAAATAAGGTGAATCCTACACGTGGATTTCAGTTTTATTTTAAGAGATTGTGCAAAGCGTGTCTTGCTTAATGATTTCAATACTCGAATCAATCAAAATACATGTGCCGTACAAGCAGAAAGTTAGAATTCACTTGTCATATTCATAGCTATTATTTTCTTGATGAAGATGGAGTTTTATGAAACAATATGATCATAAAATTTGTGGTTATGTGACACAAACCTACTTAACCGAGGTTTTGTGAAACAAGGACCATAAAACATGGGGGTTTATGAAATTTACTCTTTATTTATTTTGGAAATTTAGTGCTTATTGGATAAAAGGAAATGTCTTGCCCAAAATTGTTTTACCTATCCAAGCTACCAACAACTTCTGAATGACTGGGATGATCTCAGGATTGCGTTAAGTTTTGCACACTTCTGTATTATATGCATTCTTAAAAGAATTGCTTGTTTTTTGGAACTTTAGGTGCTTATTGAATGAAAAAAGGTTTTGCCCAATATTTCTTTATCTGTCTAAATTACCAATAGCTTCTGAATTACTGGGATGATTTTTGCAAGATGCTTGGAACATATATTGATGGCTGAAGTACACATTTGAGGATGCAAGTGAGGTTTTTTTTATAAAAAAATGGACAACAATTGAAGAAATTTCTGTGTAGTCGCATCTCTGAAATTTCTTGTTGCCATCCCGCGAAGCCAAGATCATAGTTTGTATCGCAAATTCTGCCATGTGACACCCTTCATGTGTCAATCTCACTGAAATACTGGACCTAGTTAACAAGGTAGTACGAGGGCACCGAAAGCATAAATAAAAAACATATACGGTGAAACCCTACAAAGCAAGGTCACAAGCCCTCGGGCCTGAGAATTCACAGCCCAATCTTCACAGAAGTTACACGATAACCATCAATATTGTTCAGGAGAGCATGACTCACATAATTCAAAACCCCATGTTTCCGGCGATCTCATGGCACAACATAGCTAACATTCACATTCAGGACAGCATGCTCTCACAATACACAACCCAAGTTTCAAATTCAGAGCTATGCGAGCTTTCACAGGTGCCACATGTGTCGTCAGTACTTCATCGGTTGAGACTAATAAAAGTCAACCTATGACTTCCACCGTGATCTGAACGATTGTGTTCAGCTCGTGCCCTTGCACCTTGGTGAGGGGCTTCCGAGTCCGAGGCTGCCGCTGTTGCTTCTTGGCAACAGTTCCTTGGATCCTTGTGACCAGCACAGCACCATGGTTGAGCCCATGTCACTGTCAAGGATGCCAAATTGCCACGGGGGTTTAACAGTGAGAGGGGAGTAAGGTTTTCCGTTGGAGCTCTACAAATGCTACATTTGAAAAAAATGAACTAAAAGAATACACCTGCTATATCATACTTCCTCCGCCTCCAAATATTTGAGGTTTGATTTTTTTTTACATTGTTTTTAATCACTCGTCTTATTAAAAATATTTTAAAAATATGAAGAAAAAAACCAAAACATATACTTAAGATACATCATGTAATGAACCACATTATAGTTAAAATAAAAAGCAATTCTTTTTTTAATAAGGCGAGTAGCCAAAATTTATGTCAAAAAAGTTAAACTCAAAATATTTGGAGAGGGAGGGAGTATTTGCCGTGTGTACCTGTAGGAGCACCACAACGATGTCAGACACCTGTTATCTGGCAAGATAAGAGGAACAAAACTGTTCTCAGTTCTTCCTATGCACACAGGTTGGCTTCGAGGTTGCTTAGCACCAGCAAGACGGTCTCCGCGACGACGGGATCCATGCCGTGCAACCTCTGCAGGTGCGCCTCGACCGGCCGCCGCGCGCCGGAGCCGAAGACGTCGCCGACGAACCTGTACACCTCAGCGAAGCGGAGGTCGTCCGGCGACAACGGGAGCTGGATCGTCACGTCGTGTTGCGACGACAAGCAGTCAGCGACCCAGGCTTCTTCGCGCGGCGCTTCTTTCTCGCCGCCTTTCGCCGTCGCCGTGAACGAATCGTCGTGGCTGGGCCAGCACGGTCCTCCACCCGGAAAGGAGCACGACGCCGGCCAGTTCATCGAACGCCGCTGCGGGAGGATGACGGCGGCGGAGCGGCGAGGGTGCGGCGGCGGCAGCGCGGCGGCGAGGCCGAGCCTGTGGGCCTTGAGGAAGTACTTCTGCGCGTGGCTGCGGATCTGCGTGGCCGTCTTGGTCGCCACGAACCGCTCGATGGTCTTCCAGTCGCGGCCGAACATGAGCAGCGCGTGCAGGAAGAGGTCGTGCTCGTCGGCCGTCCACTTCTCCCGCGGCCGCGAGATCGTGTACGGCTTCCGGGGCCTCTTCTTCCCCGCCGCCGGCGTTCCAGAGAGATTCCTCGCATTATTCGCAGCCGTCATCATCTTTTGCATATATGTGAGAGAAACAGAGATGAGAGGTGGCTTGCGAGTTGTATTGTCAGCGAGGAGCTGCGGCGTAGATACATAGTGCGCCGCCCGTCGTGCGGCAGGTCGAAACCGCGTTCGTCACGCGTGCCTAACGAGGTGGTAGCACAGGCGTGCGAGCTGCGCGCGGCCGAGCTGGCTGCACACGCATGCTCAACGTGGAGGTGGAGGATCAGGCACGCGCGCGGGTGCGATTGCCGCACGGGTTAGGCGCGCCACGACGGCCTTGCTTCCAGAGGCCACGTGGCCCCCCGGGGTGGTGTTCTGCGCCCGATCCAGGACGAGAGGTTAGGCGCAGTGCAGCTGGAGGCACGACTCTGAGCTGCGTTGGATCTCAACTGTTTTGCTAGGACCCTTGCTTCTTCCAAGCTCACATGTGGACATACGGATGGACACAAATTATTCTCAACACCAGCTCTTTTTACAATATCTGTTCTCGATATTTCTTTTTTATGTAAACCTCTTTAGCATAGCGCGCTGTTAACACTGCCGTGACCTACTTCTTTGGTGCCGACGTGTGAAATTTTAATCGTACGAAATGAAATTGTAGCGCGTGTTCTCTTAGGGTCGTTGGACCCTTCCCTCATCTAGCTAGTTCATTTTTTTAGGCCTTTATTACCAGGCCTATAGATAGTGCAGAAGAGCCGAGCAGAGGTGAGATGTGTGGCTTGTGAGTTGTATTATCACTGCTCAGCTGCGGCGTACATGTAGCGAGCAGCAAATCCCTCGCATGCGGCACGTGTGCCCGACGCCGGAAACATGCGTACGTACAGCGCGTGCTCAACGTGATTTCCAGTCTTCCAGAGCCTACGTGGCTTTCTTTCTTCGTTGTGCATGTGCCCGATCGAGAACGAGGGGTTAGGCGCAATGGAGCTGCGTGTGTGACAATTTTTGGCTTGTTGGATCGACTCGCTTGCCCGACCTCTCGTTTGTTCTGAGTAGTCCAGCTCACAAGCCTGGTCCCACAGATGGACACCATTTCTTTGGGCCCGGTAATTGTGCCGCCGTCTCCTTCGACCTCTTGCGCGTGCTTTTCCTCCGACGTTCTGGCCCTCTCCTCTTACTTCCTCTGCCTCCCCTTCAGCTGCGCCCCTCTGACCCCATCTATCACCCGCTGAGCCCCCCCCTGCTTCTATGCCTGGTCTGGCCGCCACGCCCCGATAGTCTAGAACACTAATTTGGGCCGCCGCCGTCACCGCAGACAATAATTCACTGATCGGTGATGCTGTATCGCTCTTCCCACCCCTGCGCTCTGTCACTAGATTCTCCGCCACCGTCTCCTTCTTCACCACCGATGCTGTCGTGGTCGAATCCGAGACTTTGACATCAGGAATCTAACACATGGGGGAGAGGGGGGTCAGTCACATGCTACAGTTTACGCATATCATTTTGCACCTATGTGTCCGATGTTTGCTCTCTATAATCTTTCACATAAATGGATATGTAAGTGTGAAATCTTGTGTGTCCCAAATTTTCAATTGTAATATAAGCTCGACGGTCGGACCCACCTAACCCAGAGCTGACTGGATTGGAATCAACGGCCGACCTTAGCCTGGCCCAATCCAGAAATCCGCCCGACGACGAAACTTAGGCGGCCCGGTAAGGAAAAGAAAGGCAAAAACCCTCACTCTGGCTTCCGTCTCCGTGAGACGCGAGAGTATTTAACGGTGAGAATGCGAGCTCTCGCGGCAGCAGCAACTGCAGTGGCGGCGCCTACCCCCGCGCGCCTCCGGCTCCGGTTCCCTCTCGCCCCCCGCTCCGGTAAGCCCGCTCCCTCCCACGACTCTTCTCC
>VSTD030004567.1:0-10226 GCA_008808055.3 Sporobolus alterniflorus
CAAGCCATATAGGTATGGACATAATGGACATTTGACAATCCTCATCCATTCTTTACAAACAGGGGAATTTGTTTTGTCAAATATTTTTGGGACGATTCTTTATTTGTCATTGTAAAATTTTGTAATCCCTTTTATATTACTGATGTCTCACTAACATGTGAGGCTCACTTGTGTCACTGATATGTGGGTTTCAATGGCATACAAGGAATTTAGCAAAATTACAATGACTTTGAAAAAATTATTCTAATATTTTTCTAAATAGATTTCAGCTCCTCCTAAGAAACTGATTCACCTGAGGAGCTAGAACTAATGTTGTTTTAGGATCGGTCGAAGCTCTGCCAACATGTTCATCATAATGAATCAGCTTCCTTGTGCCCCTTGTATTACCTTTCCATAGTTGTACAATGACTTTGAGAAAATTATTCCAATATTTTTCTAAATAGATTCCAGCTCCTCCAAAGAAACTGCTTCACCTGAGGAGCCAGAACTAATGTTGTTTTAGGATCGGTCGAAGCTCTGCCAACATGTCCATCATAATGAATGAGCTTCCTTGTGCCCTTGTATTACCATTCCATAGTTGTGCATGTACATCTTGATAAGTATATCAATGGCTAAATTTATCAGGCAGAAAAAGATACTACCTCTATTCCTTTTTACTTATCATCGGCTAGTTCATTTTTAAACTAACAATTCAACTCTTCTTTTATTTTCTTTGCAACTCTGACTTTGTTAGCAATCCTTCTATTAATTTCTAAGAAAAACTTTACTAGCTATCAAATTGTTAACTCAGGAATGGAGGAAATAATAAGTCATCCTTTGGAATGGAGGAAATTTTTATGTGAAATTAAATTGATTCAGATAAAATTACTTTGTGATTCCTATATTTCAAAGGGGTCGCCCTAACGCACGAGGGCAAGCGCGTGACTGCCACTTTCTTCTTCCCCGTGATCTTCCTCGTGACTGGCTCCCCCCCTCAGCTTCCGATCTCACGACCTTTTTCCTCCGCCCATCTCTTCCTGGTAGCTCCACCCCTGCCCGTCTACCGCCCAAGGCTGAGGCGGTGTCGACATCACCTCACCGCACCACCACCCGCCGCCGGTCGCCCATCACCCACAACCTCCTTTATACTCTCCGATATCTCCCCCAACAACCCTAAAATCTAACATTGACCTTGACGCCGCTGCCACATGACGTGGCGCCTCACGTCACATAACACCGCCCGCACCTCCCCAAATTTACCACCACCTTCTTCTCCATTTTCACTGTCGCCGGGCTGCCCACCCCCATCCCCTCCTCCCCTGCCCCAAATCCAACTCGCCGTCCGGACGAACGCGTAAGGAAGAAGAACAAAACTATGAGCCAGGCCGGCATCAGTGGCGCGCTAGATTTTTCGATTCCAAAAGCCTAAGCGGCGAAAGCCCAAAATTTAGATCGATCGGTGTTCCATCACTTTCATTGTGGCTAGCGGCCCACTTTCATCGTCGTCACGGAACGCTATCCCCATCTCGACGAAATATCCGCAGTCCCTCCCACTCTCACCACCGTCGCCAGCAGCAGCCATGGGGATTGCCGTGTTGGCGCCCGTCGCGGCGGCCTACTCCTCCTCTTCCTCCCTGGCGCCGGCGCTGCCGCGGAGGGCGCCGAGCCGGGCTCACGTCGCGGCGGCCGGGTTGTCCTCGAGGGCGTCGTCCTTCGCCGCGAGCGGTGGAGTCGGGCTGGCGCTAACCGCCGCGCAGGTGACCGCGCGGCCGAGGCGGGCGGGATCCGGCGGCGCGCTCGGGTGCAAGTGCCTGTTCGGGCTGGGGATCCCCGAGCTCGTGGTCATCGCCGGCGTCACCGCGCTGCTGTTCGGGCCCAAGCAGCTCCCGGAGGTCGGCCGCAACATCGGCAAGACCGTCAAGAGCTTCCAGCAGGTGAGGATTTAGCACACCTGAATCTCGATGCCCAGTGAAAATCGAGCCTGGCCAGACGATAACTGGTGAGGTTATGTTGTGTTGTTGTTTCTTTCCAACTTGGAACATGGATGCCTATGATTTATCTAATCTCCTTGATAATTCTTTGATACCTACTAAAAAATGGTCAATTGCTTTGTGTCTCAGTCTCACTTATCTGAGAATTCGACAGGACTATTAATAAAGATTTACATTTGCCACTGATTTGCGCTGTCTAAGGTGGGACATATCCTGTGCAATCGGTCATATTGGTGTAAGCATGTAATCAGCAGTGCCTGACCAACTACTGTATTTATAAGCAGATCATTTGTTCTTCGACAGTTTTTAATCTGTTTCCTGACTCTGTAAACTCTTCCAGGCAGCTAAAGAGTTCGAAACTGAACTTAAGAAAGAGCCTGGGGAGGGCGGTGACCAGCCTCCGCCTGCGACGCCCACTGCGGTTAGCGACGGGGAAGAGAAGAAGGGCCAGGAGACATCAAATGCCAAGGAAAGCGCATGATTTGAACAACACTTGTTAGGGTTGTGTATGTAAAACTATCTTCAGCGTTTCTCGGAGTAGCACATTCCTCCCCAATTTTTTTTACTACCTTGCAGTGACACGGCTTGCAGCAAATGTTGTCTGTAATGTACCCGGGAAGAACACTCTGTGAAAAATGTCATGTTCAATTACGAGGCTAGTATGATGTCACCTGTGTTCACTTATCTTTGTTGTTCCATATTTGTGTTTTCAGTCAAGCTGCCTAGGCCTGGTTGAGCACTCACTGTCAGCAACAAGGGGGACCCATGTGGCAGCCAGCGCTTGCACGTGTGGGGCCCAGTGTCAGTTCTCTGGGGAGCTACATTACCCGGGGCCACTTGCAGTGATGGAAGAGGCGCTCACGCTGTCGCAGAAATTTGGCTCACAGGTCCTTCCATTCCATCTCTGAGGGAGGGGAGAAAGAAGGCAAAGACATGTTGTATTTGCTCTGAAAGAGAGGAGGTTTTTGTTATTATAACACTTTCAACATGCACCATTGCCCGAATACTAGTTTGGATATCATAATTGACAAAGTAACATCGAAACAGTGTTGTTCTCGCTCGTTTACCATCGTAAGCACGGCGCGTCACCTAAGCTGACTACCACAGTGATAAACAGACGGAGGGCGACGGCACCTATTTCTCAACACAGCGGCATCGGAAGGTAGTAAGGCAGTGGTGGCAGAGATGGCATGACTGCAAAGACGATTCAGGATGTCCACGGGGCTCTTCTCGCCGATGTCATTCGACCCGAGCAGCCACTCCTGGCTCGCCAACCTCAGCCCGTCCCTCCTCTCCGCCGGCACCCGACAGGCCGGGCTGGAGCCCCAGTTCGCGCCGAGGCCGCGCCCACCATGCCGTCGCCGGCCACCTTCTCCGTGCTCGCGTTCTTCAACAACTTCCCCGACATGTAAATCATCATCCGATTAATCTACCTCCCCAACGCTGCTCATTGATTTGATTGCTTCTTCATGGAAGCAGGACCCCGACTAATCTGTTCCTAATCTTTTTCTCCGTAGGACTTCTCCAAGTCTGTCCCAGTGATCCTGCAAGTCCGGGGAACGGTCGCAAGTTACGTTTCTAGACTTGATCGCTGGCTGGGCGACTGCTCCGTAACCCAGCTCGCGCCGGGCCTTGTTGCAGCCGTGCCCAAGCGTAGGCAGAAGTGTCGCTCCGTCGAGGCCGCGCACGCTGCCGGTCATGATGCAATTCCTTGAGCTTTGCCATCAGTTACACAACGTGGTGCTGAACCCGAACATCGATGATAGCCTGGTTTGGAGAAGGAACGCGGCGGGCCAGTATTCGACTAGCTCAGCCTATGCGGCTATGTTCCTCGGCCAGGCTAGCATCCCCTGCGCCAAGCATCTTTGGAAAGTGAGAGCGCCGGGCAAATGTCGCTTCTTCTTCTGGACGGTGCTCCACGGGAAGGCGGTTTCGGCATGGCCTGCAGGACAGCGACTCGTGCTCCTTGTGCACCTAGGATTTGGAAACGGTGGACCACCTCCTAGCGGGCTGCGTGTTTAGCCGGGAACTCGGATTCAGATTCCTGAGGCGCTTCGGCTGGCAACGGTTCACGTTGGAGCCGGACGCGAAGGCGGTCGACTGGTGGCTCATCTCTCGTAGGGCGGTGGCCAATCCACGACGGAAGGCGTTCGACTCGGTGGTGCTGATGGGGGCATGGATGCTCTGGCTGGAGCGGAACGCACGTACCTTCTCATCCAGCAGCAGCACGGGCGTCGGGTGTGGCAGTGAAGGCCGGAGAGTTTTTGGATATCTGGAGTAGAGTGCGTCTAGTCGATAGGTCGCCGTTGTTTGAGATGTAACGTAACGATGTAATGTGCCTCACCCCCTCCTCTTCTTTCTTAATACAACACGTGCTTTTCTTAAAAAAAAGGTCTGCCCATTTTATCTTTTCCTTTCTTCGGGATGGGCGTGCAAAGATCCGTGTTTCCTGGGAGCCGTGGTCATGCTGATGCTGTCCTCTTTTCTTCATTTGGTTCTTGCACTCACAGCTGTTGCCTGTGCGCGCATGAGTTCAAGAACCTACGACCGCACCTCTACTCAGCCCTCGGAGTACTACAAGTCCTACCTCCACAGAGAACAGAAGCAAATGTGCGCGCATGATGCTCTTCTCTGTTCTTCCTATGGAATTATTTCCTGCAACCAAGTTTTTGGTCAGGAGTGGATGCTCAGGTCGAACGACATCGGTGAGAAGACGTGGCCGACGGGAGCATCACCGGCGAGAGGATCCCTGTCTCTAATCTATACGATTATATTAATCACGTGTTTAAGAGACCATAAGAGTTGTTATAATTTAAAATCTAGATTTAAATTTGAAGTTTTCAAGTTCTATATAGTGTGGACCAATAAGCTCAATCAGTGATTTTTCAAAATTAGTTGGAATCGAATTACATCACACTCCCAAAAGAAAATGTGTTCCTCATAACTTGATCTACAAGTGGTGCAAATTTTTAAAAATTCTTGAGCTCAGAAAGTATTTATTTCAAAGTTACAAACAAAGCTCCATGAAAAAGTTTTTAGACTTCGCAGTTTTTTCTGAGTTTGCTTAACAGTTAGCTATCTCAGACTTCGCAGTCAAAACAGAGCTCCATGAACCAGTCCGCGCTATCTGTTCGCCTCCGGAGCACCTCTCCATCCCGCCGGCACGCCTTTGACCGACCGAGGTGGGTTGCAGGCCTTGCACCGTGCCACCTGCCGTCTCTAGAGCTCGCCACCTCGCCTCCTCACACCACCGCGTGAAGCCGCACCGAGGAGTTCCCCGATGAGCTGCCATTTTCTTCTTCCCCGTGGTCACCTCCCCGACGGTAGCCCGCTCTAGCCGCCCTTCGAGCACTCCGTCACTGCCACGAGCTTCGACTCATCCTCGCATCGCTCGCCGGCTCCCTCCACCAACGGCCCGCCCATTACCGCCGTTCCCTCACCTCCCGAGTTGCGCCGCCATGGACGGCTCCTGCTGGTGAGCCTCCTACCACACTAACCCCATAGTCGGTTCCCCGCACCTCCGTGGTCCTCCTAGCCTCCTCGCAGGCTTCCCTCGCCATCAGCATGGCCGGAGCGACCGGGTCGCCACCGTGGGGGCGCACTCCCCTGCTCTTGCTGGGCCTCAAGGCCAGATGGGCCAGTAGCTGAGGCAGCCCAAGAGAATAGTGGCGTGGGCTGGACTAAAAGCCAGCCCACATGAAGAGTGCCATTTATCCTTTTCCTAGGCTTTAATTGGAATCAAATTTCAAAGAGTTTTGAACTTCTGAATTTTGCTAGCATTTTAATAGATTCGATAAAATATTAAAACCAGTTCTGAAACTTGCTTTCAAATGTTTTATTCAGGAGAGAAATATAAAATGAAGTAATTCCTTTAATGTTCATAAATTAATGGGTAAAGCTTAGTAATTCAAGGTTAATTCTTTAATAATTATCCAAAAGCCAATAATTCTTGGAGCCTTAGCCTATAATTATCCTTTAACCTTATTAGCATGGCAAAGTTAGTAATACATTTTTCATGGTCAAGTCCTTATTTAAGTGCTTGATCACTCTCTTTTGGGATAAATAGTCCTTTTAATGGAAATAACTAGGTTAATTGTCCATCTTACCATGACACCTTGAATTTGACCCCGAAGCCCTAGCTTCCCGCTCAAGCCTTGTTCATTACCAGATGTCGAGCCTTGTTCCTCCTATTCATGACATTTTACAAGAATTAATGTCTTCTTTCCTTATGGATCAAGTTGATGCCTTAATTACTTTAGTGGTAAAATTGTCATGATGATCAATTGCCATGAATTTTTCTTTTTGAATCATCGGCCATGTGAACACCCTATGCAGTGTCGTAGGTGCTGATTAGCGTGGTTTGCCACCCCTATGTCTTTTGTCAATTAGTATGGTTAATTTATATGAGTTAATGAAGGAAATTGTTAAAATTACCTCTTTAAGCAACATATAAGCTAGTGAGCCGTATCATTAATTTATCTTACTCATCCTTGTCGCTTATCGTTAATACTCTTACATGACATACCATATAGGACCTGACACCGAGTTGGAGCAAGGAGCTATTGGAGGACATCCTTCATGAAGCTTTGAAGAAGCTAACATTTCCTTTGAGCAAGGCAAGCATCGAATGCATAATCTTTCTATAGGTTTCATTTTATAATATTTGCTTTATATTTATGTTGTGCATTTACGTATAGGAGTTTGATAGAAACTAGTTGCACTACGAACCCCCTTACAAGAATATGTTGTTTACCCCACGATGGATTTAGAATGATAGAATGACTATACTTAGTAAAATAGGTCACCGGTAGAAGCCGAATGGTTGATAGTCGCTCGTGATAGGACCCCTTCTCACGATTGAGGTTCTATGTGGTCTATGTTAGCGATAAGATTTATAACTTTATGTGAGACCGGGCGGGGCAACTAAGAAAAAGTGGAGAATACCGAACGGGAATGTTGAGAGTGATCTGTTTTCACATTTAGAGCTTCGAATGTGGTAGCCCACATCTGTGTCGATTAAGGACCGCGTCGATTGGACCCTGTTGTAACAAGCATTGAGTTGTATACTGACGCATACGAGATTTATGTGGTCTCACAAACTTAGTAGCTTCGACGATTGCTGAGTTGGACGACACCCCACTGTACATCACGGATGATATTGGGATAGTGTTTGAGCCACCAACAGACTACTCATCGAGGTTTTTGCGTGGAGGACGACACTAGGGTACGGTGGGCCCAGCTCGACTCTTTGATAGTTATCGCGAAAGGTGGTCACTCATGTTGCCTTCGTGACTTACGTGTGTCATGTTGTTACCTTGTAAGGTTATATTGATTCGAATCTTCGCGACACCCTCGGATATGGGTGTGGCTTGTTCGCTGTGTCTAAATAGAGAAATGCTATATCACCATGTTCATATGAGATTTATGGATATGTTTAATTATGACTACTTGATTGTAAAAAATGATGATACTAAAGATGGTTGATTGAGTTATCATGCGTGCTTAGCATATGTTGCTAATCTATTTTATTATTAATTAACTCAACTTGGCTAATAATTTGCTTAAAAGTGATTAGTAGTAGGTGCTAGCAGGCTTGAGTCTGTTATTTCACTTGAACCCTTTGCATGTATAGAATTCGTGACATTCGGGTCGCGATGGATAAGTCTTGTTGAGGGTAGTTGCTCAACCTTTTACTTTTGTGGTTTTTGCTTCGTCTGTGTGCAGGTGAGGATCTTCCTCTTTCTTCTGTCGACGGCGACGAGGGCTGTCAGTGGGATATCCAGACCGATAAGGGCTGGATTCTCTACTGAGACTCGTAGGTGTAGGTCATCCGAGGAGACCCACTCTCTTCTAGGGTGAAGACGACACTGAGTGTGTGCTTATCTTGAGAGATAAATGCATCCTCAAAACACTGGTTTATAAACTCTAATACATATCACTTAATATATAATAACTACTTTATAACTTGAATATTATGATATTGTATATTTATCTTTTTAGCTTCATCTTTTATAAACTCTAATACATGACATTTAATATGTAATAATTACTTTATAACTTAAATATTATGATATTATATGCTTACATATTGTGTTTATATATTTTTACTTCATCAATAATCCACAGTATAATTTTGTGACGCAAGCCTCTGCTTTTTTTACGGGGTTCTGTCACACCGGCCATGACGACGGGCCGAGCAACGCCGCGTCGAAGTCCAGCGGCACGGAGCCGTCATCGTCGGGGACGTAGTACCCGTCGCCTCCGGTGTGAGCGTCTGCTGATGGGGCTGATATCCACTCTCTTCGCCGTCGAGCTGCGTCGGTCGCTGTCGCCGAGGATGAAGACGAGCTTCGACGGGGCCTGAGTCACCGGCCTCGAGCGGAGCTTACGCCGCCGACCAGTGCCGTCGCTGGAGGGCCAGACAGGATGTAACGATGAACTTGAGGCTCCATTCATTTATCAAGATAACACCCGACTTATCTCACTTAAGTTTTAATGGATGCACACAAACGAAGTTGTCTGTGTATTTCAGATGCTATATGAGCAATTGCCATGCGATTCGGGCAATGACACATGCTTACAGTGTTATATTAGAAAAACCTCGAAATAGAGCTGAAAAATATCGCAATGGCTATCCTCGCCGTCGCCGTCGCCTCCGCTCCCAAAACCCTACGCCCTACCCTCGACTCCGGCCGCTGGCGCCGCCCGTCTTCTCTCGCCCGCTTCCCACTGACGCCGCCACACGAGCGCCACCTCCGATGCTCCACGCAGTACGGCGCGGCCACCGCGCCGCGGCCGGCGGAGATCCCGTGGAGCAAGGAGTTGTCCAACTCGGTGCGGCTCATCGGGACGGTAGGCACCGACGTCGAACTGCGGCAGCTGCCCAGCGGCTCCGCCGTCGCAAAGGGGCGCCTCGCCGTCTGGAAGTCGGCGACCAAGACCACATGGTATTCCTGATCTGATTGGTGTATGAAATGCTAACATTTGCTCCAAAAATTCGAACGTTTGTGTCGTTAAATCGGTGCAGCCCCGTGCAAGAAAGGGTTGCTTCTTGGGGCCACCAAATGCATTCGGCAAGCAATTATTAGCCAGGAGCAATTTCTTTTTTAACGTTTTTACTCTCTTTTCTGTATAAGTTTGAAGGTCCAGATTGATTGTTTAGGGAATGATAGGAACTGGGGAAGACCCTTTGCCGACAGTAAAGAATTAGAAAGTATGTATCATAGGAAAAATTGAGGTTAGGAAGGAATTATGTTTTTGAGCAGCGAATTTTTATGTACTAGATTCTATAGTAGGTATGATTTTCCTAATGTTGTGTTAGCTAGCTACAAGGATTTTGTATGACCTTATGAGATACAGTGATCTATTTTCGAAGTACCATGATGACCAACAAACGAGTTGTACGAATGCTTACTGAATGCACGGTTAATGATAATTAATACACTTAGTTGCTGAGTTCTCCGTGGTGAAATAACCATATGCCTCATTTGACTTTGATAGTTTGATTCATTTAGTTTGCCAATGAAACAACCAAAAGATAATAGGCAAGCCCAGGAATGATGCATGGTTGTAGATGTTAATATTTCTAGCTGTGCAACAGGGATTTTTAAGTTGTTTACATCCTCTTATAGCCACAAATGATGAATGATTGTTAAGATCATTGATAGTAATTGTTGTTGTTAAAGTGTTTAATGAGGGATCATACTATAGGGTAACTGGCATTTTGGGATGACCTGGCTATTGTGGCTTCTGAGCATGTGAAGAAGGGTGACCGTATATTTGTCTCTGGACGGCTCGTGTCAGATACTGTGGATGAGGGTCCTGAGAAGCGGCAGGTTTATTACAAGGTACTGCTATTGCCTTAGATCTATTTTTTGGTACCCTCAATATTCTATGATCGTGATGGATTGCTGGGTACACTATTTTGTAGGTCGTGGTTCAACAGTTGAATTTCATCGAGTCTACCCAGCCAGTTCGATTATATGAACCGGAGGCAAGCCAGGATTCTCCAGGTATCTCAATTAGGCTGTGACGCCTTCTGTTCTTATCACACACAAAAAAAAAGATACCTCATTTATGTACTCTGCTAGTATTCCTGTAAGTTCTGATGCATATTGTGCTTTTAATAGGCTGTAGGGAAATAGTTATTTACAGGTTTCACAAAAGGTTTACCCATCTTATATTGAAAGCAACTAAAATTCATTACATATGGCAATCTATCTATCTATCCTCAACGCACCTCCTGTGTTCAGGCAC
>VSTD030004568.1:0-10225 GCA_008808055.3 Sporobolus alterniflorus
GTGGTTGATCTCCGAGTGATAGTCTTTCTTGCTTTTAGCCATTTTTTCCTGCAACCATAAGGATTGTACTGAAGCATTCAATGGCCTACCACTATGATACTATGTATTAATGTATTGCATTTTTCTCCTCATCTGTGGGGAAGACCACTTTGGTTTTATATTGTACATTTAATTGCTAATTAGATTATTTGAGCTCTATTCAACTATTCTTAAATCCTTAGAGGTGTAGATGTGTCATCATTCAATCAATGTAGCGTAAACCCTTTCAACTATGCTTATAAGTGCCTATTCAAATATCTTATTAGCATTAATGAACTCTATTCAACTATTGACACCCATAATTTTTTCCAATGAGATATCTTTGTTTTTTAGGGAATAAAAATATTTGGGATTACCGTTTATGCTAGCCTGCATTACTATGACAGCTGGTACAATGAAACCATGGTGCAGTTGTATGCATCCTCTTGAGCATTCATCTTGTGATTGTGATGGTATAGTACGTGTTAACATGGATAAAAGCTCGTTTTAACTTCTGAGCTTACATACTACAAACCTGAGTCCATGACCCTCGAGGCCTCGATTGCTGGAAATCTGATAGCTTGCCATGTCATTCCCTATAAGTGTACTGATACTGTTAGGATTTAGGGGTGAGGGATCGATTAGGATTGACACTAGTAGGGTGTGATCTTAGGGGATTGAAGTAGATCTTGAGACGATGCTCGGTCTTAGGGAGGAATAGAGATATACCATAGTGCTTATAGGTGAACTCGATCAGGAGGCAGCGCTGAAGTTGAGGTACTGTTAGAGAGGATGTCGACACCATGCGAGAGCTCGCCGAGGTTGTGGTAGCCGACGCGTGGATGGCGGTGGTGGTGCATCACGCCGTTGTACTGCATGGGGATCGGACCCACTCTTAGATATTACTGTAGGCTCAGCAAACCTTGGTCCAAGAGCCTCTTATATATGGCATTGGCGGCGGGGCACACTACCTAGGATGCTAGTAGTGCCCCCGATCAGGGCATGAGAGACTTGGACTTAGTCCTACTGACTAAGTCCTGGAGATCAACTTCAACAGATACCTCTACATTGAGGAAATGTTCTTTTCTTTTCCCGCAGTTAAATTCTTCTATCATAAATATTTCTTGTGATCATATTGCAAATTTAGGCAATACTCTTGATTCCTCAAAAAAAGGTAGTACTCACCAAGTAGCCATTCCAACAGATTGCCGTTACGGACATCTCATACTCAAGGCAGCATTCATCCTGTGTTACAGTGACCCCTTAGTGATACAAGATTGTAGGTTTGTAACTTCCCTGAAGAGAAGCTTTTCACAAGCTCATTCTTCATAATGTGTTTCACCACAGCAGGCCATCTGATTCCAAGCACTCCACTATACAGTTTCCTTTCAATGATCAAGGGTCTTGTGGTGTCTCTGCTATCAAATTTCTATCTGATCGTGCACACAGAAGAAAATATGAATGTTGACCTGATGGATGCTTATATATGTAGAAATGACTTGCAGCACAACCCAAATTGAAAAGAAGCTACAGCTATAGACTCACCATTCCAATTACTGTTCGGAAGAATGGCTGCATTATTATTATATGGTTGTTCGTTTTTCCTTCTGAAAATTATTAGTCATGATTTCATAACTGAATCTGCATAGTATATTCATGAATTTAAAAGGCATGCCCTTTTTACATTGAACATCCAAGGCGTGCACCAAAGAAATTTAATGTAGTAGTATCTAGTGTTCTAGAATTTAGTCTCTTATTTTTCTATGAACATATTCTGTGCACTGATTTTGTCAATTATTATGATTTGATGGATGTTACATACACAGGGGCCGAGGAATGAAGATTATCCTTATCCTTTTCAGCTACTATCGATCTCTGAATCAACTTCTAAAAGGGCACATTTGTTCCTCCGCACATCGATCATGATATGATACATGTTGGCTGTTGATAACACGGCCTCCTGGTCTCCATTTTTCCACAAGGCCTCCCTTTTTCCACAAACAAAATGACGGCTTGACCCTTCAGGATATGCAATCTCTGATCAGTGAACAGGTCAAAGCATCGGCATGTTGGCCAGATTACTCTTCCTGTGACCTTTAGGATTCGGAAAAACTTCCATACTGAACACTTACAGTTTGAGGTAGCCGACTTTGAGATGGTGTATAACGCATTCCTCGAACGATCGATACTCACCGAGTTTATGGATATTCCTCATTATGTCTACATGGTTTTAAAGCTGCCAGGACCACACGGTGTCATCTCCATCAGGGGAGACGTCAAGCGTGCTTACAACTGTAACAGGGATAGCTGTGAGACTGCTGATAGACTCACGATGTCCGTAGAGCTCCAAGAGTTGAAGAAGAGCTTGGCTGAGTTCCCCCAGACCTGATCATGCCTGAGGCCAAGACATCTAAGATGTCCATCAAGCCGGAGGACTCACTAAGCAAGACGATCTCACTATCCCCGAATGAGTCCCATAAGGTCGCTCACGTGGGAAATACTCTAGATCCCAAATAGGAACTCGTGCTCATCAAGTTCCTCTAGGAAAATAGGGACATCTTCACATGGAAGCCTGCTGACATTGCTGGAGTTCCTAGGGAGTTGATAGAGTACGAACTACATCTTGACCCAAAGGTCAAGCCCGTCATGCAATGTCTTTGCCGTTTCGCCCAAGATAAAAAGAGATGTAATAAAGAGAGAAATTGCTAGATTGTTATATGTCGGCTTTATCAAAGAAGTGTACCACTCGAATTGGCTTGCTAATCCCGTAGTTGTACCTAAAAAGAATAAAGATTAGAGGATTTGTGTTGATTATACTGATCTTAACAAGGCATGCAAAAAAGATCCATTTGGCTTGCCCCGAATCGATCAAGTCGTGGACTCTATAGCTGGTTGTAGCCTTCTAAATTTCCTTGATTGGTATTCGGGTTATCATTAGATTCCCCTCAAAGAAGAAGACCAGATCAAGATATCTTTCATGACTTCGTTCGGTGCTTTTTGTTACACAACGATGTCATTCAGACTCAAAAATGCAGGTGCAACATACCAAAGGGGTATACAACGGTGTTTACACACCCAACTCGGGTGCAACACTGAAGCATATGTTGATGATATGATCGTCAAGACTCGGTAAGATGGAGGGCTCATCTCTGACCTGACAGAGACCTTCGACAACATGAGAAAATTCAAAATAAAGTTGAACCATGAGAAGTGTACATTCAGCATACCCTCAGGAAAATTACTCATGTATATGGTCTCCCGATGTGGAATCGACCCTAACCCAAAGAAGGTATTGGCTATCATGAAAATGAAGCCACCTGAGAGTCTCCATGATGTCTAAAAGTTGACGGGATGTATGGCTGCCTTGAGCAAATTTATCTCACGACTTGACATCAAGGGGCTCCCTTTTTTCAAACTCCTTAATAAACATGACAAGTTCCAATGGACCAAGGAGGCACAAGAAGCCTTCGAATACTTGAAGAAGTATCTAACTACTCCACCCACCTTGGTGGCCTAGAACCCCACGAAAACCTACAATTTTACACATCGGCTACAAGCAACGTGGTTAATACAGCAATCATCATCGAACGAGGGGAGTCGAATACCAACCGCAAGATCCAGTACCCGGTCTATTTTATCAGCGAAGTGCTGAGTGATTCAAATACTTAGTACTTTCATATCATGAAGCTCACTTACGCACTGCTAATCACATCCCACAAGCTTTCCCATTATTTTCAGGCACACCAGATTGAGGTTCATACTTCATTAACTCTGGGTGATATATTGAACAATAGGGATGTGATCGGGAAAAATGCAAAATGGGCTATTAAATTGTCCATGTACGACATCGTCTACAAGCCAATGACAACGATCAAGGCTCAAGCATTAAGCAAATTCATTGCTGAGTGGATGGAGACTCAGATACCTCCCAAGGAAAGAGAGATGGAGTATTGGACCATCAACTTCGATGAATCCTTACAACTTCAAGGTGCAAAAGCAGGAATATTGGTAACATCTCCTAAAGGAGAAAGTTTCAAGTATGTTTTGCAAATGCACTTTCTAGCATCTAATAATGTAGCTGAGTATGAAGCTTTGCTTCATGGTCTATGGATTGCTACTGCACTCAGCATCCACTGACTCAAAGTTCTCAGAGACTCATTGCTCGTTGTCAATCAGGCGAACAAAGAGGGGTCATGTTTGAATGACAATATGATGATGTATTGCCAGGAGATCCGCAAACTAGAAAACAATTTCAACGGCCTCAACTACCTACACATTCTACGAGGGAAGAATGAGGTTGCGGATGAGTTAGCCAAGCTCGGCTCAAGTCAGGCTATGGTCCCCCTGGGGTCTTTATGTAGGAACTCCATGAGTCAAGAATCACCAAGGCATTGCTAAAGCCAGCAAAGCAGCCTAGTCATCTCACGAGACTTCATCGCTGATTGAGAGCATATCTGAGGCACCAAAAGTCATGAAAATTTACTCTGACTATGTACCCCATTCATGATATATCTCAGGACAGGGGGCCTGCCAGAGGATAAAGATGAGTGTGACCGATTGCATCGTCGGGCAGGACATTATACTCTGGTAAATGACGAGCTGTTTCAGCAAAGTGCTAATGGTACTCTGATGTGATGTGTGTTACAAGATGAAGGGTGTATCATTCTACAAGACATTCATTCAGGGATTTGCGACAGTCATGCAGGTGCACGTACGCTTGTGGGCAAAACATACAAGCAGGGGTTTTATTGGCCCACTGTCGTATGTGACGCCGACTCCTTGGTTTGTCAATGCGAGGGGTGCCAGTTTTTCGATCGCTAGAAACATGTGTCAACCCATTAACTCCACACCATACTGATCACCTGACCTTTTTCAATATGGGGGCTAGATCTGGTAGGTCCATTAAAGAAAGCCAAAGGTTGATTCACACATATCTTTGTAGCAATGGATAAATTAACAAAATGGATCAAAGTAAAGCCGACAACCTCCATTACAGCATCCAAGGTAGTGGAGTTCATCAAGGAGATCATGTACCAATTTGGCGTGTCCAACAACATTATCACTGATAATGGGACTCAATTCACTGCAAGAGAGTTTAAAGACTTTTGTGTGGACTTAGGCATTAAGATTAATTATGCCTCAATCTCACACCCGTAGAGTAATAGTCAAGTGGAGCGCTCCAATGGGATGATCCTTCAGGGTTTAAAGCCTAGAATTTTTGACATGCTAAAGCCTTATGCGGGAAAGTGGGTAATGGAGTTATCATCAGTCATGTGGGCCCTGTTTACAACCCTGAGTCATGCCACATGCCACACAACGCTCTTATTAGTCTATGGATCTGAGCCAATGTTACCCACCGAGGTAGAGCACAAATCTTTTTGAGTACAATAGTTTAACGAAGAGCAGTCAAACGACTCCCAAGTCGACAACTTAACCAAGTTGGAGAAATTGTGAGAAGTAGCAGCCATTCAGTTGGCAAAACACCTACAAGCTATGAGGCGGCATCATTCGCGTAACATCAGGTCACACAACTTCAGGGTTGTGGAGATTTTGTTTTATGAAAGATCCAGATAACTAAAGACCAGCATAAGTTTTCCCCAATTTGGGAGGGCCTTTTGAAGTAGTCGAAGTGACTCGCCCTAGCTTGTATATACTACAACGAGAAGACAACTCAGAGGTTCCAAACTCCTAGAACATTGATCAACTACGACATTTTTTATATGTTGATAACTTTGTGTACATTTTAAATTTTTGCCTCCTGCATCAGCACACGTGCCCTATACATCAGTCAGGGGGCTGTATTATGTACTCATATATATTTTCTATAGTGAAATATTATTTCTATTGTATTTGTTAAACGTGTGCAACAAAACTCGTCCCTCATCTGTTAAAGACTTCGCATGGTCGGGCTAGATGACTGCATCATCTTACAGTCCGGACACTTAGTCAGAAGCAGATTGAGTAGAGCACATGACTCAATCAGCATTCAAAATCTTAGCATCTCACGGCTTCGCATGCTCAAGTAGTCAGGTCATGTGTCGCATGACCAACAAGCACTTAGCTCGGCTTGATCTAAGAGAAACTTGAGTATCTAGAAGGACTCAGTATCCTCGCAACTCAGGTGGATTAAGGTCTTCGAATGTCTGGTCAGGCGAGTCAAGGCTCTATGCCATGCAGCCATGGCACTAAGAACTGATCACACATGGGAAAAATTCTTAGATCAACAAATCAAGCAAGATCCCGATCTAGGTCATCAAAGGCTTCAAATGCTCTATGAACTTAGTGCATGACACTAACAGTCCTGAGCACTAAGCTAGGAACTACTCGGTGAAAAAATCAGACTGCTCGAGTGAACTGGTGCTTACACCTCGCATGCATGATGACTTTGAATGTTCGAGTCCATGAGATTATGCAGACACTAAGTCCAGAATAGCATGAGGGCAAAACCCTTATCGACAAACAGTATAAGGTATAAAACATTGTATCGACATGATTCTAAGCTCATGGTAAGACGAGTAAAGAACTAGCGCGTAAAGAGAATTAAGTTGGACAATATTCATTCCATTCATGATAACAGTATAAGCATTTTACAAGCATAACCATATAATACTAAGTGTAGCCCTACTCCTAAGACATATCCACCGAGAGCATCTCTATAATCTGGCCTACCGTCACAGTAGAGTCCTTGACGAGCTTCAAAGCCTCCTCCTCAGTATAGGTCACCACGAAGCCCTCATTTGCCATGTCCAAGTTGGCTCGGGGGTAGAGGGATTTCATAATCCTGAGAGTTAAACTCCTCGACTACTTCATGTTGGCAAGAATCACCTCTCAGGAGTGAGTCGGCAGACTGTCAAGAAGCTGCAGGGCTTGAGCGGCTGAGGAAGGGTCGTCGGGTTAGAAAAATGCTATTCTGGAGTGTTGAGCTCAGCTTCGATTTCTGTGAGTCGAAACGGGATTACTAAAATAATAAGTAAAGTACAAGACCCAGGCGATAAAGGATTCAGAAGCTTACTTTCTAATTTCTGTGTCAGCCGTATTTTGACTCTTGTAGTATTCTTTGGCTTTGTTGGTTCGCTCCAAGTTTAACTCCTTGGCTAAAAGTTCAGTGAGTGAGCCTATGACCTTGTTATCCAAATGCTTCATCTTTTCTTCTAGAGGAGAGACTTGGGTTGTGAGTCTGTCTACCATTTTCTTCAGTTCTTCAATTGCTCGGGCGAGTGTCTCGCCTTCAATTTGAGCCTTCTCACGGGCAGCCCTCTCTTCCACCAATTCAGTTTTTAGGGCAGCAAGAGACTTGGTAGTCAAGTGTGCCGATGCTAAACAAGTTGCTCCATGAAGACTGTAGCAGGGGAAGGAGGAGTTAGTTCAGAGCATCTCTTGGGCATGACTAAATCTAAAGCTAGCAAGTTACTTACCAGCTTTTCGCAGCTAGCTAAGTTTCCAACTCTTGATTCCAGGCCAAGAGTACTTTGTTCAAGGCACTCACCTCCGATAATTCATGTTTGAGAATTTGGGTTTCGGTGAGCCTCTTAAGGGCAACCCTTATATATTGATCCTTTGATTGAGACTGCTCGATCATTTTTTGGATGAAGAGGGAAGTCAGAATTGGAAAAAGGTGGTAATGTAAAGTGGAGAAAGAAATACTCGCGTTGACCTATTGAGAGGCAGAGTACATGTTGTTCTTAAGAGCCTTCAGTAATGACACACTCCTCCTCAGTGTTCATCACAATGGTGATGAACCTTCCAATGTGGAATCTGGCATTGATAAAGTCAGGATCCTTGGATAAGGTATCAGCAACATTTGAGATTCACTGGGAAGAGCCTTCAGGAGTAGGCTGAGCAGCATCGCCACTAAGGGGAACTTCGCTAGTAGAACTCAGTCCTTGAGACCGGGGGCTTGGAGGAGTCATCTTGGGGGACTCGGTCAGCTTAGGGATTTGGGGCGCGTCAGTGGCACTCGGACTAGGAGTCACCGTGGCAGAAGGAGGCATCTGAGTAGCTAAAGGAGTCGTGGTTGGCGCTGGGCCAAGGGAGGTTTGGGTTCCACTTGAGCTCGGGAGCTCCGAGTCTTTAGGAGCAGATTTGGAGGCATCTGGAGTCGGGGGCTCCTCCACCACAGGGATCTCGCCACTTGTCTAGGAGTCCTTTGCGGGAGAATTTGGTTCAATATCTTGCAGAGTCCTACATAGGAAACAAAGTTAAAATTCAACCAAGAATGAATCAGCGCATGGAGAAACCACTCTGGGTGCATTTTGGAGGAGACGGTTTGGGAGCTAGGTCATTGGTCTTGACCATGATACCTTTTTGCTCACAGTCTTCCAAGCCTTTTTGGAGGAGGTAGAGTTGCAGCAACCTTACGCTTGCCAGCTCGAGTCCTGGAAGATCCAGCATTGGGACCCGCTAATGAGTCATCGACTGACTCAGCACTCAGGGTCCTGGTCGAGATCGGGATCGCAGGGATTGGTGAATCACCTTCAAAGCTAGGGAAGGTGGAAATAAAGCCATCCAAAGCCTAAAATCACATATGAAGAGAATGAGTAACCAAGAAAGGATTTATGAATTAGAGGAGAGTTACCTTACCGGGTCTCTTTCTATTCCAAGATGGTAGGTGCGCACCTGCTCAACTAAAGGCTAGCTACTAGTGTTCTGGAACATTTCTTCTAGAAGTTTACTAGTTTGCTGACCCCAATGTTGTCGGATGTCTCTCGAGTTGGATCCTGAAGTCTGTTGTACTCCCATCCCGGATGGACCTGCTTCTTCATAGGCGTCACCCAGTAGGCTAGCCAATTGGCAGCCACGTAGACACCGGTCAAGCCACGCCTTTTTAGGTCACTAACTCGGTTGGCCAGGGTGGCTACGATGGGGAGTTCGACAGGGGTGGGTTCTTCAACCCAGTTTCAACTGTACTCGGGGAGCCGGCCGACAAAGGATGGGAGGTTGGGTTCATGGTTTTCACAATAAAACCATGACTTATGTCATCCCCTGAGCGAAGTCTTCATTAGGAGATCTATGAAGCCACTGTGAGGGCGAGTCTGGATGCCTACGTCATCAATAACATTCTGGTTATCGACGCTAGGTTGGTACTTCAGGTAGAAAAAGTTTTTGAACAAGGCAAAGTTTGGGAGTACGACGAGGAAAGCTTCACACAGATGCATGAAGATGATAATTTGTTGAATAGAGTTAGGGTTAAGATGAACTAACTCGATCTGATGGTGATGCAGAAGACCACAGAGGAATTTGTAGGTGGGAAGGCCAAATCTGCGTTGAAAAAAGGGCGTCAACACCACAATTTCTTTGGTATTAGGTGTTGGGATGTCTTCCCATTTCGTCAACCACCATTGAAGCACCGCACGGTTGAGGAGGAAGCAACTCGACTTGTTTGATGAGTTTGCTCTCATCTATGGTGGATGGTTGGAACATCTCAGGATGGGAAGCGGCCATGGCGTGAGGGAGGAGAACCCTAAGCAAGAAGACTGAAGAACTGCGCAAGAAATGGGATGCGTAGGAGGAGGAAGATGGTGGCGCCGGAGAGAAGGACTTAGGGTTTGGCCTAAGTATTCTATTTATAGACGGCGACAGAGAATGGGGCCTAAATGGTCACTAACGACACGTCGGAAATTGAGGAATGAATTTATGAAGTAAATTCTGAACTGTCAAAACTTGACCCCATTTGGATTGAGGTACATGGGATCAAAGAATTATAAGACATTTTGACCATGAAATTTTGGGTCAGAATGAGAAAAAGAGTTGAAATCTAGAGTAATGGCTAGATTGACTCATGAATCAATTCTGTAAGAGATTTGGTATGGGAGTCGGGGGCTACACCTATTAGACGCACCTATTCAGTGCACCCATCCGCGTCAAGTTGACTAAATGGCACTCGGCCGGTATTACAGGGCACTCGATCAATTATTCTAGACAAGATAGAGCACTCGACAATTTCACTAGAGCAAGGAAGATTTTAATTTTCAAGACCTAAGTTCACTTGCCAAGCACTCGGGAGCTGCTGATGAGGTTTGGTATCATGGGTACCCGACTGGCCTGACTTGTAGAGAAGGGAGGGACCCACCATGAGTCAGCCCACTCAGCCCAAGGATCTAGGTTAGGAGGCCTATTACTGAGGTGGTTTAAAAGATGTTATATAGATAAATCTTATAAAATAGGCAAGTAGAGATAGAGTCTCGGTCAAGTAATTTATGACCGACTT
>VSTD030004569.1:0-10225 GCA_008808055.3 Sporobolus alterniflorus
GCAATGGTTGTAATTACAGTGTATCCCTAGTGCAATTCCAACACATTAATTGTTATTGCAACGGACATGTTGCAATCATTCAAAATGTTTATTGTAATCATGATTAAAATATTGTGATTCAAAATATTTTTTAAATCATTGCAATTACATGACATATCAAATTTTTAATTTAGACTAGAACATGTTAAATATATTATAAATGAGGTATGTCTGTTGTTGGAACTGACTACTCGAAATATTATAACTAAGTGATTAACAAAACAAAACCGTAAAATCTAGATCTAATAGATTTTCTGTTTTAGATTTTTTTCAGTTCGGAGGGGATTTACGCAATCCATCACCTTAACCAGCCTGTCGCACCACCGATCGAATCAAGAGGCCACCCAACCGACTGACCCCGTTCCGGGCGAACAGGTATTCAAGGTTCATCTCAACTGCCCCCAAATGTGCCTCCCTCTACCTGCTTCCTGAGCTGTCCTCGCCACCGCCGGTGCCAAATCTCTATGCGACTTTGCCTCCGGCTCGTCTGCTCTCGTATTGATCCCATCATCTTTCCGCCAGCACGTGAGAGGGGGAGCTGGTACGTCGACTCAAGGGGGCCCCGCATGAGGTCGAGCATCTCCCTGTCAATGTCGGGCGCTACTGGGTTTGCCGCTCAGAGTGGTCAGGACATAGAGCTGCGGCGAGGGCATGCCAAATGAGCTGTGGTGGTAGTCCGGCGAGGCCTGCCGCGACACGTGCAGTCATCAAACCACCTCATCCTCCTCCTGCTCTCGGGGACGCGGTGTCACAGACGGACAAGGAGGAAGCAGGCGGTCTGCTGCTCCTCACGCCGGTGAGCCCAGGAAGCTGAACTCCGGGCGCCGCTGCATCACGGCGTTGGCTCCTCCAAACTGTCTCTGCTACAGGCCAGTACGCACGCTCAACTGCTTCTGGTTGATAACAAGGAGAGAGAGAGAACAGGGGAAATAGGAGAGGAGGTGACCTGAAAGCGACGGCGACTCTTTTAGTGCTTGTCTGTGTGGTTGCTTCTGCTTGTCTTTTAGTGATTGTTTCAATATCCATGCATGTTTTTTTACAGCGGCTCTCCCACAATAATTAGTCTCTGATTTCTTTAACGAAGGATTCCGCTGCAGGTTGAAAACAATACGAATGACTGAGTAAATGTTAAGAATGACTATGACTGAGCAAAAATTTAAAGAATGTCAGAAAAATGACTTACAAAATGTTAAGAATGACTGATGAAATCAAAAAATGACTTAGTCATTGTAACGATATTAAGATAATGCTAATAAAATCTCAAGAATGTCTGACGAAATCACAAAAATTATCGAGTCATTGTAGCATGATGATATCATAAAATGGCTAATGAAATCTTGAGAATATGTGACAAAATAAAAATTACAGACGAAATCTAAAAATGATTGAGTCAATGTAGCAAAAAAATAGTTGAGAAAATCTAAAAAATGACTAAGTCACTACAGCGCGAGATGAAATATAAAAAATGGCTGACAAAATACAAAAAATGACTGGGTCACGATAGTAAAAATGTATGAGTCACTGTAGCACGCGATAAAATTTCAAAAGCGTCTGACAAAATTTCAAAAATGAGTAACGAAATCTAAAAATGAATGATTCACTGTAACAAAAAATTGCTAAGTAACTATAGCAAAAATGACTCAGTCATTGTAGCGTGACGAATTCTAAAAAATGTGTACCAAAATCTAAAAAATGGCCGAGGTATTGTAGCAATAGATGAGTTAATGTAATAAAAATGACTGAGTCACTGTACCGCATGTTAAAATATCAAAAATGCCTAATGAAATAAAAAAAATAACTGAGTCATTATAACAAAAATAGTGAAGTCACTGTGGCGCGCTACGAAATCTAAAAAATGACTAGGTAAAAAATGACGCTAGAAGTTTGAATTCACGTAGTCACGCCCTGCGCACTCACTAAGTAAATTAGGTTGCTTTTGATAAATATGTCTTAAGTATAGGATTGACATCTAAAGTATAGGATTGACATCTAAGCAAATAGACTTGTTATAACTTTTGTTGTATTAAACTTGCATGTCATATTGAAATGCGGCTTAGAAGATGAATAAGAGATGGACTATGTCGATGAGGAATACTTCTAGCGTGTGATTACTCCTGGTCGATTGCTTGTGGTATTATGGTGTTTTTCACTGCTATTCTACGAGAGAGTCATCTTAGTCTTTTAAAGAAATTAATATTATAAGAATAATACTATTTAGTAGAGACATTGGTTATTTTGTGAAAATCTGATATTGGGCACACCTACATTGAGCACTTTTGTCCTTAAAATCGGGTTGTGAAACTCAATGAGAGATGGATACTAACTCCAAGAAATATTGATAATGGATATATCCGTCAAGCATTAGTCGAGGTTTAGCAATAGATTATGCTTATTATTTTTTCTTTGTCTCAATAGCCGTTGTGTTCTTTGCTTTTGGGCGACAGATAGTGAAACTTTATAAAAATTACTGATCAAATGTACCTCCTTATCTAGAAGGCCGCGCGAGTGCTATTTTCCTTTTTCTTTAAAAAATAAAAAGAGAGAGTTAGAAATCTGAAAAGCCAATTATGACCATGGAACTGGGCAGCTAGCTACCATGTACGCAGGTCTGTCCTCTGTAGCGTGGCAAAAAAACATGGAAACTGAATGCAACAATGTCTCGGAAATGCGCGCTTGCTGAGTCGGGCACGGCTCGCTGATGAATCAAGTCACACACGGAAGCGGAGTCCAGCACGTACGGCATCCATCCTGAGCGCGGGACGGGGTGGGGCACGCGAGCACTAGCACCTGACAAATATCATAATGGGTATATCATTCTAGATGATAAATATCATGTATATATATCATATAGGGTGATAAATCTATAGATTTTATCATTTAAATCTAAAATTCCAACCAACCAACTAGACAACTCCCTGAGTCAGCACCTGCGCGCCCCTCGTGCGCCCAACACCTTGAGTCGTGACTTCACGTCGTCCATCGGGTCCACATGATGATTACCGGAAATTAGCGGCCCCATCACATCAAGTAGAGTAGATAAAAACCAATGAGCGTGAAGCACCTAGAAAAAAATACAACCCACGTGCGGGGCGCCGGGCCGACATGCACCTGTCGCGTTTTGTTGTGGAATGTTGAAGGTGCTTTGCGTTAATAGGTGTTGTACTAGCTTTTTCAGCCGCACCCAGTGTAGCATGGCATGATTGAGCTCTTTTTTTCAAAAGCCTCAGAACATTAAGAGTGTTTCAGTATATATTAATATAAAAAAGGTGCCTCATATTAAAAAAAATGAGGCCAAACCGTACAACCGACATGTCAAAGCCAACACATCATCGTTGACGCTTACGCCATCTTACGACGTTGTCTCATGAATGTTACAGGCCGCCAAACGGCACACACGTAGCCACTGGCTGTCGCCGAGCAAACCAAGTCCTCCAGCCCAAGCAACACAACAACTTCAACTTCCACGCCTCAAGCATGTCTCAATCACACCTCAAGTCACAAGCACAATACTACCGAAGAACTCGCATGCCATCGTTGTCAAGCCCATCGCACCCACGACCGAGCAGCTCTGACTTCTTGTAAGGTTCTCAGGTGGCATCCGCTGTGAAAGAAAGCTTCACGGTATAGAGGAAACACCCAAGGCGCAGAGGTCTCTACCAACCCAGGGGAGTTCTGATTTCCCCAGAGATGTTATCGTTGTCTCCAAACTGCTCGACAATATACGCCGATATTGACAAGCAACAACAACAGCTCCAAGGTGATGCCTTCAAGATGGAAATGACATAAAAATGTCATCATCACTCGATCCGGCAAGCCAGATCTTGAGATTTCACCTATAGAGACTACAGTAGCATGACTCCTCAACACTGGCTTTAACAAGGAAGCACAGCCATGCCGCACCACACAGACCTGGCAGTCGCACTCTAGCACGCGGCGGCCGCTGACCTTCGCGCGGGGGGGGGGGGGCACTCTAGGCACGACCGCATCTTCCCACGATGGCCAGGCCTCCACCCCTTTGCCGACCACCACGCCGCAGATCCACAACAACTCCCGACCGCCAACCCACATGCACCACACCAGCTCGCGGCCCGCCTCCTCCATGGAACATCGCCTCAATCGCCGCCCGTTGCAGCCACCACGCGGCCGCGCTCACCCTGCCGCTCACTCTCTAGAAACGAAGGAGGAGCTCACCCCACCGCCGCCACTGCGGACTCCCGGGTTGTGCTGGCTCACCGCTCTGGTGGCAGCGAAGAGAGAAGAGAGGGAGATGGTGGTGGTGGCGACGGCTAGGGTTTCTGCCCGAGCCGCCCCGCAGGAGTGACACGAGCGGACTCTCTTCTCCGCCCTTAATTGTGTGTGGCCAAATCCTTTCGGAGTCACATGATTGAGCTCGAAAAAGCTTGTGGGTGGGCCCCATCAATAGGACGCTGCATGTATTGGACGACACGACGGATGACCCCACCCCACCTGACCTCGAAACATGTGGCCACACACCAGAAAGCCACACCGCACAACGTCACTTGATCAACCAGCTGAGCTCCGAGCCGGGTCTTAAAAGGACTCATCATATGAAAAAGATAAAAGATGACTTTTTATATTATGTAAACTATGAAATTTTGGATACGTGAAAATACCCTAGAGCCTCCAACTACCGGAATGAATGCTATGCAAGCGTGCAAGTAAGGCATATCAACCAAGCGATTCTCATCCAACAGTGATACTCTTTTCCACTTAAACCTTCACACCTCACGTTGTGACTTTTACTAATAACCCCTGCATGTTTAGCTCTCAACCCAAATCTCAAATCAAAAGTTGCGTACCGTATCGTTCCTAACAGATCGAGGAAATCGATCCCCGACTCGCCGTGCCCCTCATCGCCCGCCTGTCATGCCCCTCGTCACCCATCGTCATCCTATGTCATGCCGGCCGTCGGTCGTCGCCCACGCTCATGTACTCCAGCTTCTCATCCCCGTGCATGACCCCAAAGTCGATGGATGAATGCATGTACCGAGCGACTGCACGAACCATCGTCTCCCACTCTCCAGGATGGTTGCTATCTAAATGAGTCCCTCCTGATGCTCTGATCACAATGCGGAGCTTCACCTTCAGAAAAGTTGGGCAGTTGGGCTAAGAAAACTTCATCAATGGAGAATCTTCTTCACAGAGCTCTTCTTCAGAGACTAGAAAAGCAAAAACAAAAATCATCATGAAGATTCTTAGAAGAAGCTCTATACTTGTCTGCAAGTTGCAACGACGTACTCAGAAAAGATGGGAGATGGCGAGCGAGACGGAGGGTGGCGATCAAAACGGGAATTGGCGACGACGGCGCAAGGCGTCCATGTGTTCTATTTGGCCGGGAACCCATCTATGTGCTAAGATTTCCATGGCATTATTAGGAAATGTGCTATGGTTTGTGGGAGGGTTTAATTGAAAAATATACTAATACCGTTTGATGTTAATCCTATGTCTTAGATTTGTTGTTTGCATGCTTGCACGAAATTGCCGCTTGCATAGCAGTCGTTCCCCCCAACTACCAGATACGACCCACAGTAATGGTAGAAACCCCAAAATCATAGCTCCGCGCAGATTTACGCAGAACCACGACTCTGCTTCATCGGTACCGTCTCCAGATTGCCACTCGAAGGTATCTCCAGATGAAGAACATATCGCCATCGCTTCTGGCCAGGATACTTCCCTCTCACCACCCACAACCTCCTCAAGCGTCAGAGAACGCTCTCCCTCCATCACTTGAATTAGTGCAAAAGCCAAAGCTCACAGGTTGCAGCAGCGAAGGCACGAGAGCGAGAGCGTCAAATACCAGGAAGAGCAAATGAAGTGAAAAATCATGGCCGCCACGACCTACTATATATAGAAATCACTAAAAATGACCCCGGTAATTGCTCCACATTTCACGTGTGCACGACAAATAGGTAACAATCAAAAAGGCCAACAGGGCCTAGTTTCGCAAGCGGTCCAGGTAGCTTTATCCAGGACCTTTGCAACAGCCTGCTAAAAGTGGTCCTAGGTTTCGACAACCAGACGGTCGAAGACGAGGGTGACGCTTTTCAACAGTGATAAAGGGAACGCTTGCTCGCTAAAACCTTCCCAACACAACAAAAGCGAAGGTTCAATCCCAACGAGCGAGGGTGACGCTTTTCGGGAATCCCTTCATAAGAATCACAAGAACGACTCATCGGAATCGAACCTTGCCTGCAAAGAGCTACTGTTGGGGATGCGGGCTGAAGGCTGCAGGGATTCCCGCGATGAAGCCCCACCTCACAAATGAACCTTTGCCCTAGCTGCAAACCAACAACAAATGAACCCTACTCTAACTATAATCCACGATATACCTTCGCTTGTCTCGCATCAAGAACCAGCTAAACGGTCTGCCTTGGTTGGAGCCGGTGAGAATTAGCTAAATGACGGAGCCCCGTTTTGACCGAAGCCGGAGTGGAAGCAGAAGCGGAAGCAGGCGGAGGCCTCTCGGGGCATCGAGAGACTGCGCCGAAGACCTGGGACGCGCCGAAGGCCCCCGTCACCGCTGTGAAGGAGTGGACACATGTCGTGTCATCATTCGTCGGGCATACAAATAATTGTAAATACTAAAGGACAGTGATGACCCCCTGACTGTGCAGTGATAGGTTAGGGTGGTGAACGGGGGCATTACAGACATTGTAATGACCACACGTAATAGTCAATATAAATAGACCCCAGGTGCTCATTGATAGGACACCTGGACAATAGTTATTATCAATGTTTACTATTCTCATGTGCTCTCCCCGACCTTTGCATTTCCATCTCATGCGCTCTCCCCGACCTTTGCACTTCCATCTCGTACCCTCGTGTCTGGGGCCCAATAGCCTCCGGCTATTTGGTCCCAACGATGAGTTGCTGTTTCCTGACCATTTGTATTGCATTTCAACAGCCTCTTGTGCTCTCGCTAATCTCTCTTTGTGAGATTCAAGCTTTATGTGCAAAAATCTTTGAGTTGAGTTGAGAGATTTACGTTATGTGAGGAAGTGAGCATCAATCGTAAGACTTAAGCACTTTGGGTTGCATCAAGCACTTGTGAAACATTTATTACTCTTGTAGGTGAAGCTTCTTAAACGGTTAGGTGTCTCCCTTGAGCTTCCAAGCTTGTGATTAGTTTTGAGAAAGTTTGTGAAGGTCAACTTCACATTCGAAAGGAAAGAATCAATCTAGTGGATTGAGGAAAACAGTTGAAAGAGACTCGACTTAGAGTTGACCTTGGTGAGTAGCTCAAACTACTCAACGGAGACAAATGAATCATGGAGTTGGTGATTCTGAACTTTGATAAACAAATCATCGTATCATCTTCCTCGGTTTACTTTCTGCTTTGTTCTCTAATTCATATTTGTGCTTCCACTTTATATATTGTGGTGTGCTCTATTATTTAGTAAATATTGTGTATATCTATCATTGAATATCTCTAGAAATATATTACATGTTTACTTTGAACTAGATTGTCTTTTGGTGCGGATTCATTTTGAAATGACCTATACTGGTTAGACCGGTCCTATCTGACTCACTGATTTTTAAGAGTGTAAAATCCATGTTTTGCCTATGCATCTCATTTAGTCAACTTTCAATCACTTTATTGACTTGCTTGCATGAGTATTATATACCATGATATCTGAAAAGCCCCTGTAGTTTTATTTTTAACAATGATAAGATATTTTTTAATACTATTGAAAATATAATGCTACATTCACAAAGTTGCTGAGAAGCAAGTCAGCAGAATGTCATCCATTTTTGTTGGGCACTTCTTTTTTTTATTTTCTTGTGTTATTTTTCCAAGTTTTCTCATGGTGATTAACTATATGATACAAAAAAAATCCAACTATGTATTGGTACAATATAATTAAACAAAAATAGTATATGAAATGAGCAAAAACACAAGCGAGTTATGGAGTTGGTGTTAGGAAATGAAGATAGCAACAAAGTATTGGAAACACCGAAAACACCATCCTAGTGGCCATAGTTTGGTTTTCAAAACCACAATAATCTTTACATTCAAACACCCTAGAATTTTCAATATTTTAGTTTTTAATTAAAACCCATAATATTATTATTTGAAAACTGCAACGCTCTTGGTTCAAAAATTCCAAATGAGGCCTTGATGTTTATTTTTTTTCGGAATCCACCAGAAGTGGGTTGTGGCTATGGGGCGGCTGCATCCGCGACCGAGCGGCTCGCCGCACCCGGGTCCACCGCGAGTCAACCGAACCAGACCCGGGTCCGGTACTTCGCCGGTGACTGAGGGAGATGCATGACTCAATCAACGTTCAAAAACTCAGTATCTCACGGCTTCGTATGCACGAGTACTCAGGTCATGACCCACATGACCAAAGAGCACTTAGCCTGGCGTGATCTGAGAGAATCCTGAGTATCCGGAGGGACTCAGTAACCATGCAACTCAGGCGGATCAAGATATTTGAATGTTTGGTCAGGCGAGCCAAGGCTCTATGCCGCGCGACCATGGCATCAAGAACTGATCACACCTGAGAAAAAATCCTTAGCTCAACAAACTGAACAAGGTCCCGATCCGAGTCGTCAAAGACTTTGAATACTCTATGAACTCAGCGCATGATGCTAGCAGTGCTAAGCACTAAGTTGGAAATTACTCGGTGAAAAATCCAGACTGCCCGAGAGGGCTGGTGTTTACGACTCATAGGCACGACGGCTTCGAATGTTCGAGTCCAAGAGACTATATAGATACTAAGTCCTGACTAGCCTATGAGCAAAACCCTTATTCGACAAACTGAGTAAGGTCAGATTCTTGCCATAGGGAGACGTTCATAGGATATGATATTTTGCCTGCTATCACTCGGCTACAAGCCAACACAAATATCTGACTTCTTCACAATGTGATAACACATCGATGCTCCGAGCTCGGGAGTTGCGCAACCTTATCATGGCCAAGTCACCTCGGCAGTGACATCATGCCACGATCAACGTCAACTCGGCAGCATCGTCGTCAGCATGACTCAGTATCTACATCATGCTATAGCCAAGTCACATCGACAGCGACATCATCAGCATGACTCGACAACACCATCGTCAGTAGGACTCGACAGCGCCGTCACCAGCAGGACTCGACAGCATCGTCACATGTAGGACTCGGCATCTACATCACACCGTGGCCAAGTCACCTCGGCAGCGCCGTTGTCAGCATGACTCGACAACACCGTCATCAGCATGACTCAACATCTATATCACACCGCAGCCAAGTCGCCACGACAGCACCGTCACCAGCAGGACTCGACGTCTACATCGCATTTGAGATACTAAAACGACTCTTCCCTGGATTTTATTTGGCACTGATTTTAACCAAGACACGTGAAGCCATCCGCCCTCATGCATATCAAACAGGACTTAAAGATCCAAGCCCTTGGAAGCCCCGTGGCAACTGCATGAGTGCATGCATGCGGGCAATTTGCTGACCTGCTGGACAGGGCCAAACAGGAGAATGGTCTTGGACGACTCGGAGTCCATGGAGGCGACTATGAATGGAGGATCGCTTCCGGGAGAGACGTCACGCCTGCCCGGGAGCCAAGAACAGCACGTGCGACCGCCCATGGCAACGATCGTTGTCAAGCTCGGCGATCTCCGCTGGAGTCGCTTGCATAAAAGCACAGATGAAAATTTAATTATTAGATCAGATCTATTTGTCCCTTTAAAGAATAGGAAACATGTAAATTAAAATAAGATCTTGATGCATAAAGATCACCTCTAGTTTATGCAGGTGATGGCATTGTCGAGTCGGTACTGACCGTGGCGTGATGTCGTTGTTGAGTCGTGCTGGCGATGACGCTGTAAAGTTATGTCGTGAGGGTGCCACCGTCGACTTGTCAAGTTGCAGTCATCGACTGCCGACCATCGAGGTGCCGCCGCTGACCGTCAGGGTGCAGCCGTCGATCGTTGAGGTGTCACCGTTGACTGCTGACCGCCGAGGTGCCACTGCCCGTCGAGGTGCCACTACCAGCCGTCAGGGTGCCGCCGCCGATCGCTAAAAAGACTATCATTATGAGAGATGTTGATTGTGGAGGCCATCGATCTCGATGTAATGGATCTTCACACCTGCCCCACGATGGTCACCAACTGTCGTGGTTTGTGACAATGATTTGGAGTATGGGTGATCGCGAGATCGAGAGAACAATTGTAA